>VMDO01009461.1:0-76903 GCA_007922755.1 Pedetes capensis | reverse complement strand
TTGGACTTAGCCTTGGCCCAGCTGGCTGCTCTCCGCCCCCCCCCACTACTGTGTTCTTCTCACAGGAAGGAAGTCTTGGCTGTGGCACTGCTAGGGGTGTGCCTCGCAGTGACACTTGGGGCCTTGGCCACTTTTGTGGACAGAGGCTTTGTGGCTTTTCAGATCCACTTTTCTGAGGTTTTCTGAGTTGCAGCAAGGCTTTGGTTCCATTGGTGGTTCAGAATGCCCATTAGACTCCTAGGGAGAGAGAGAGAAAAATGCTTGGGGTTTTCTTTCTTTCTCTTGTCTTCTCCTCCCTTCCCTCTTCTCTCCTCTCCTCTTCTCTCTCCTCTAAATGATTATATTCAAAAGATAGCACTCCAGAGCTGGCTGACCAGACCTTAGTCCTAAACTTGCTCTGTCTTGAACCTGCTGCCCTATGGCTAACTACAAATTTGGTCAGGATCCTCTCAGCCGAGCCTAGAGAAGAAGAGTCCAGCTGGAAGCAGGCGCTGCACGGCTCCCAGGCAGGTCTTCTGCAGGCTTCCAGGCCAGGCTGGTCCAGGTGTGTACCTGATGGCCAGGCCTGCTGAGCTGCGAGAGAACGGACATTTCTGCCTGTGAGGAAGCCTGGAGGCAGCTAGCTCCACTTCCCACTGATGGATATGAACGTGGAGTCTGAGCTGTCAGACAGCCCAGGCTTGGTCCAGGAACCTGCTGGGGCTGTCGCTGCCTAGCTTTCCATGCAGTCCTGTGCCCTGGCTGTCCCCATGGCAGAGCTACCCTGATCATCTTCCTTCACGCCCTGGTTTACGGTGAGGGAAGACGTTTGAGCCGCTGCATTTAGTAAGCACTTGTGTTCCGGGAGGCCTTGTGCACATAGAGTCACTTTATCTCGTAGCCAGACTGGGTAGGAGATAGAAAATTGCCCCTCAGAGTTACGGATGAGGAGATTGAGACCCAGGGAAGTGAAGTGACTCAGCAGAGGTCTTGCATTTCAAGTGCAAGAGCCGAGATTCATTGCACAAGTATTTATTGAGCACATGTTGTGTGCTAACCCTCTTCAAGGTGCTGGGGACTCCTGGAGCTGACAGTGTAGAGTGGGAGGTGGGCAACAAATAAATTACAAAGTATCCAGGAAAGGAGGACTCAAGAGAGAGGTGAAGAAGCCCCCTCCCGAAAACGTGGCATTTAAGTAAAGACCAGGAGGAGGCAAGAAACAACTGCGGTAGCAAAGAGTGTTCCAAATGAAGGGACCGGCAAAGGCAAAGGCCCTGTGGTGCCCGGTGTGCATCCAGAGCAGCAGAGAGCCGTGCAGGAGCAGGATGGCAGGTAAGACGAGGGTAAGAGATGATGGAGGGCAGATGCTGCAGGGCCTGCAAGCGTGAACATGTGTGAATTTGCTTTTGACCCTGAGCAAGGTGAGTGCCTGGAAGGGCCCTAAGCAGGGGGTGGAAGGCGTGATGCAGGCTCCCTCTGGCCGTGCTGAGGAGAGGAGACCATCTCCAGCTGGGACGGGGAGGTAGCTACTGCACTAGTCCGTGCTGTGTGAGTGGGGGGGGGAAGAAATATCCTGGTCTTGGACATGTGACAGGAGGCGGAGACAGGACTTGCTGACGTGGGTGAGAGGAGGCTGGAGCTGAAGCTGGCCTGACCTCTGATCCAGGTCCTGAAATGTGAGCTAAATGTGCTCCCGACAGCACCTAACAACAACAACAACAGTTATAAGCCATGGTCTCACTGTGATTCTCGGGCCCAGGGCTGAGGCGGATGGTCTTGAACATCCCAGGACAGGGGAGGTGTCCGGGGCACAGGGTTGTCAGGACCTGATGGACAGATCATTTGGTGGCTCTGGAACCAAGCCTGGGCTTGTTCCTCTGGCCTGCGGGAACCAGCCCTGCCTCTTGGTGCTGCTCTGAGGTTTAGGGCGCTGGGAGCTCAGCCCAGGTCAGGGCCATGTGCGGGCTGTGCCCGCATCGCCAGGCACAGATTGCAGTGTCCCCTGTTGTATACGTGGGGAGACCAAGGTACATGGCCAGCAGGTGGCTAAGCCAGAATGGAGCCACCGGCCTCCACAGGAGGGTTATCATCTGAAGGTTGGAGGAAGCTGGGAAAGGCCCCTTGGCCTCCAGGCCTGCCTTGGCCTTCCCTCTCACCCTCTCAGCCAGGGCTGAGTGACACGCTTGTTGCAAAGAGAAAAGGTCACTCAGGAGTCCTAGAATCCTGGGACTTCGACGTCCTCTCCAACCCCCATTTTGCAGATAGGAAGACTGAGGCCCCAAGAATCAGCAGCTGCCTCTAGGGGTCAGATCTCAGCCTCAGTGTGAACCATGCATGGGCTACAGTCCCCCTCCTCGGGGTTTCTCAGCCCCCAGGAGTCTCTGTGCCTTGAGGTGGCTCCTGATCCCCACCCGGAGCAGGTGTCTTGAGTAGGGAGGACATCAGGACAGGACAGGACAGGACTGCCCTCAGGTGCTCCCTACTGCCAGGCTGAGGGTCCTGTGGGGGACAAAGTAACCACTGTGGAGCTTCTCCGGGCTCTCAGCCCCCTCTGCCCGAGCCACTCACACATGGCCCCTCTCCAAACCAGGCTCTGCCCATGGAAGCAGCCAGAGAAGCCAGCCGGGGTTTCTGGGGCCTGTCGCTGCTCCTCTTGGCACCTACTCGTTCTCCATGGAGCATCTAGGCTTCCGGGCCCTGGCTTCTGGCTTTGCTTCAGTCCTCGTCCCTCATCTGTCTGGTGGGGTGGACATCTGCAGTTTTGCCATCTCCCAGGGCCCTCGTTCCTGTTTGGCTTTTGTCTTTCCTCTGATTAGGGTGGCACAGGGAACCAGGGCAGAGAAATGGAGGAAGGGTCCCCAGGGGCAGCGGAGCCTTGACTTTTCCCAAAACTAGTTATAAGCCATGGGGCTGGGATTTAGCTCAGTTGGTAGAGCGCTGCTCTGCAGTCTCTGAGGTCCTGTGTTCAATTCCCAGCACCACAAAAATGGGAGAAGGATGTGGCAATCCACTTTCAAGGCAATCCTGAAACAGTCAGCCATTGAAAACCCCATGAGGGTCCGGTATCAGTCGGACACGACTAGACAGCACCTAACAACAACAACAACAGTTATAAGCCATGGTCTCACTGTGATCCTCGGGCCCAGGGCTGAGTCTGATGGTCTTGATCATCCCAGGACAGGGAAGGTGTCCAGGGCACAGGGTTGTCAGGACCTGATGGACAGATCATTTGGTGGCGCTGGAACCAAGCCTGGGCTTGTTCCTCTGGCCTGCGGGAACCAGCCCTGCCTCTCGGTGCTGCTCTGAGGTTTAGGGCGCTAGGAGCTCAGCCCAGGTCAGGGCCATGTGGGGGCTGTGCCCGCATCGCCAGGCACAGATTGCAGTGTCCCCAAGCCCTGCCACCCACATGCCGGTGGGGTCGGCACAGTGCCCAGAGGTGAGAGCGTGGCCAGTAGCCCAGCCCTGGCATCCTGCTGTCCTGTCATGGATCAGCGAGTGGTTGGGGAAGCCTCTGGTGCAGGGACATTTGGGGTCACCTGGGAGCCCCAAGGTAAAGAGCGACTGGTGAAGAGAGAGGCGACGGCTGGCTGGGGGTGGGTTGGCAACATGAGCTGCTGCTGGAGTCCAGGGATACCCGAAGGCTCAGGGCCTGTGCAGGGCCAGACAGGGTCAGAGACCCACAGCAGGGAGGACCAGGGACTCCGTCAGGGGAGGCCAACCTGCTGGGTGCATTGGTAGCCATAGGTCGGCCTAGAGCCCCAATGTGCTTCTGGCGGAGGGAGCAGCAGTGTTTTTGGTCAGATATTTCTCAGGCATCTGCCCTAGCCAAGGTGCTAGAGACATGGTAGTGACGGAGCTCATGTGACCACCAGGGCTGAAGGCCAGGCAATGAATCGTTAAGGCATCCCCGTGGCAGGTCCGTCCACAGCCCATGTGGCCACTCTGCTTGACTGAGGCAAGAGTGAAAGACTAGGCAGAGGAGCTAGCAGGTTTGCATGGGCTGAGCCTCGTGTAGTGAGTTTGAGGCCAGCCTGGGCTATACAGTGAGACCTTGTCTCAGAAGTAAAAGAAAAAAAAGGAGGAGCTCTACTCGGAGACTGGGGACCTCCGTTCCGCTTCACCCCGGACTTGCTGTGCAACTGTGTCACTTGGATCTTGAGAGCTCAGTTTCCTTATCTGGAAATTGGGAGCTGAATCATGGCCTCCCTTCTGGAGCTCCGGGGGACATGAGGATACCAAGAGCCAGAAAGCCTCCTAACTGGGATTGGATCCTGTTCTGGGGCCTGATTTGCTGTTTGGCTGTGGACTGGCCATTTGGTCTCCTGGCCTGTCAGTTTCTCCTTGCAACATCCCAGGCAGCCCAAGCAGCATTGAAGAGCGAATTTTCTGGTGCTTTAGCATTCAAACATTTCAGATTTGCTTTTTGCTTTATAGTTGAAATACGGGAAATACAATTTGCTTTTAAAGAGTCAAGGAAGAAGCCGAGCACGGTGGCGCACGCCTGTAATCCCAGCAGCTCGGGAGGCAGAGGCAGGAGAATGGCAAGTTCGAGACCTGAGGCACTCTGCGTAATTTAGTGAGACCCTGTCTCAAAAAGTAAAAAAAAATGGGCTGAGGGTGCAGCTCAGTGGTCCAGCACTTGCAGAGCATGCAGGTGCGAGACCCTGGGTTCAACCTCCAGTACCAGAAAAAAAAAAGAGTCAAGGAAGACACTGGCGTTGACATGTTTTCTTTTAGAGCCGGGCAATTGTGCCTTCCAAACTCAGGGCCTTTGCTCTGGCTGTGCCTCCCATCTGTCCTTCCTCTGCTTTGCCCTCAGCTGCTTCCTGCTCATTGTTCACCTGTCAGCTCAGAAGTTGTATCCTGGGAGCCACACCTTCCTGGCTTCATGGCCCTGTCTGTCCCCAGACCCAGAGTGTTTATTTTCTTCATACACATGCAGGTCCCTCACGTTACCAGCTGTGGGTTGGCCCTTGACTTCCAGTATTCAGCACATCCAAACGCTGGCAAATCCTGCTGGGGACACTTTTGGACCAGTGTCAGTCCAAACTCCTCTTTCCTACCCTGTCTGGTCACCACTCACCAAGACTCCTCCCCAGCATTCCCCCACAGCGGCCAAAGGGACCCGGTGGCGTCATGAGTCACCTCCCATCCCTTCTCTACCTGGGACCCTCAGCTGACAATGGCCAGAGGCTCTGCAGGACCTGCCTGGACACCTCCCTGGTTTGATCTCCTTCCCTCTTCCGTGATCTATTTCAGCCACACTGGCCTCCTGGCTGTCCCTCCTGCAGAGCCATTCCTGCCCCAGGGCCTTTGCATAGCTGTTCCTCCTCTTCCTGGACTCCTTCCCTCACCCAGCACTGCCTACAGCCTCTTCCCCACCCTGACATGTTAGACATTCACGTGCTTTTCTTGTTTATCTCTTTGTCCTTTGAGTCAATCTCATGAGGGCAGATTGCCTTGTCTGTCTTTGCCGTGCTGCGTGCCCGGCACCTGAACACTGCCTGGGGTTCAGTAAACATGTGCTGGATAGCTGGATGGGTGAGTAGATAGGAGAGTGGGGAGATGAATGGACAGATGGGTGGCTAGGTAGACAGATGGAGGACTAAACATTGTGATTGAAGGAGCTTCAGTTGATCTTTGGCAGTGGGACTTGGGATGAACTGTGAGCTCCTGTCCTACAGGCCTGGGAGGGCATGAAGACATTTGTCCCAGCTTCCTGTGCCCAGTGTCAGTTTCTGGTGGACCCTTGGCTGTGGCCCTCAGCATGTGACACTGCATCTCTTCCTTCTCTGCTGAAGCTGTGGACTTGCTGGGCCCTGCTCTGTGTCCTGTGCCAGACCTTGAGACTCCCAGACCTTGGGAGGGACTTAGATGGGGACACACAACGGGGGGGGGGGGGTCCCTGGGTTGCTGAGGTCAGCCATAGTAGCAAGGGCTTGAGTGTGGTCGGCGCTGCGCTAAGCACGTCACAGAAATGACCTCACTGAGCTTTCCTGAACGGCCCTCTGAAGAATGTTTTATCATGTCCCCTTTTTACAGATGAGGAAACTGAGGCACGGGGTGGTTACTCAGCATTCCATCTTAGTAGAATTCAAGTAGCCCAGGTGCCCCACCCTCCACACCTGATCCCCTGGGCCCTTCAGAGACTTTGCCAGGGCTGGCTGAGCTCCTGTGGTCCCTGCGTTCTGCACACCTCTACTGTCTCCACCCCTACCCCTGCAGGGTGCCATGACCGGGCCGTCCTGCTCTATGAGTACGTGGGCAAGCGGATCGTGGACCTGCAGCACACTGAGGTCCCCGACGCCTACCGTGGACGTGGCATCGCCAAGCACCTGGCCAAGGTAGGGTAAGCAGCCGATGGGGCCACCAGGCCCGCCGCCCTCCCTCTCAAGAGAGACGGCCTGACGGCTGACTCTACTTTGCTTCTTGGCCAGAATGTGGCCTCGTAAGCCTGCCTGGCCAGCGGGTTGCGGCTGGCAGTGGGTGGGCTCTGGGCAGCACTGTCACCCTCTCAGGTCCTCTGAGCAAGTGGCTGCCATCCTGGACTCAGGTTCCTGATGTGCAGAACCTGGTACAGCCAGATGTCCAGGGTCACCATAGCCTGGCTCTGCCCCAAAGCCCCAGGACCTGGCATATAGTGGTTGCTTAGCAACTTCTTGCAGAACAAGGGGACAAATGTTCAAAGTCAGTGGGTTCATGTCCCATTCCTGCCCCCCACCCATTTCTCCCCAAAGCCCTGTAAACCCCAGGCAGCCTACACAGCAGGTTTGGGCTTCATGAAGTCAGTTACAGCAGGAGCGCAGAACAGCCTTCAGTCTGCCTGTCTCCCCAGCCCCTGCCTCCACCTAGGGCTCTGGAAGCTGCTTGGGCCTCCCCTGGCCTCCCCTGGTACCCGCTGAGCCTGGGTACTGGAGCCCTTTCCTATAGGACCAGGCTGCCAGCTGCTGTGCGGGGCTCTCCTGTGAGGGAGCTCAGCCATTCGCCTGGGCAAAGTGGGAAGGCGGCCATGGAGCCTGGGGGCTGCTGAGGGAGCTGTCGACTGCCACCTTTTTGGGCGGGGTGGCTGCAGCCTCAGTGCAGGCTGCAGGCTCTGATTGGCCCTGTCCTGCCCTGGCTCAGGCTGCCCTGGACTTTGTGGTGGAGGAGGACTTGAAGGCCCACCTCACCTGCTGGTACATCCAGAAGTACGTCAAAGAGAACCCTCTCCCACAGTACCTGGAGCGCCTGCAGCCGTGACCCCGGGGGGTGCTCCCTGTGCCCTTCCGTGCGGACCTCGCCCAGTCTCGCGCACTCTCAGGAACCTGTGCCCACGGGGCGCAGGCTCAGAGTTATTTTTGTAAGGACGCTCATCTGCAGCCCCACATCCAGGCTCCTGGGGGCGGCCGGCTGAGGATGCAACGTGATCCAAGGACCCGGGCCAAGGCCAAGCCAGGAGGCTGTGGGATCGGCAGCCCCTTCCTGCAGACACCCTCCAGCTCTGCAGAGGCCTTCAGAGCCCAGGCCAGCGGCGTCCCTGCTCTGTGGTCAGCGGGAGGCTGTAGGGGCACCCGTGCCACCACCTCCTGCACCTGAGTCCTTCCTACAAATGAGGAGGCGCTTCCCTGGAGCCAAGAGGAGCAACAAGAAACCTCCTGTGCCAATCCCAAGGCTGGGAGTGCCAAGCCTCAGCTGGTGCCAGCAATACGCCCTTCTCTTTCTCAGACTTTGGTGCCCCGGCACAGGCGTGGAGCCAGGGCAGAGGGCAGCCCTCCCGACGAGGCCCAGCATAATGGTAGCTGGAGCAGTCAGTGGCCCGGGCTCACCTGTGCGCATGCGTGCACGCCAAAACGTACGCATGAGTCCACGAACACGGGCAGACCAGGGTGTGAACGGGTTCAAGGGGGGAGTGGGTGTCTTCCTCGCCTTGGTGCCCTTGTCTTCTCATTTGTCAGTTATGCAGGAGACCGAGGTCCTCACCCCATGGGCCGCGTTCCCATCATCCTAGAGGCTGCGTGAGTGGCCACGGCCTGATGAGCATCGGAACCTCCCAGTCCCCTCTGGCCTTCTCACCACTGCCGGCCTGGGCTTTCTCAGAGGGGTCGCTTTGGAGCTGAGTGTGAGAAGGGGGCACATTATCCCCCCAAAAGCGCCCTCATCTTCTAAGAGGAAGAAGCACGTCAGCAGAGGGGTCTCCTTTGCTGTCACCAGATGTGGGAGTGTCACTGTCGTCTGTGGCAGCACATTCTCTTGCCTGTCTTGAGGCCAGGGCCCCTTCCCACCCCAGCCTTCCTGGTGACAGCCAGGGAGAAGCACCTAGCCCCCCTTCTTCTGCAGGATTCGTCTTTCTGGGGCCCTGTGGCTTTCCCTTAGGGAGGCTGCTGAAGGCTCTGAGTCCTGGCTTCTTGTCCCTGCTCCCCACAAAGGTCAGATCCTTTCCCGCTCCTCCGTAGGGCTGGAGGAAAACCCAGGAGTCAGGGTCCCTTTGAGGGTGGGGTGTCAATGGTGAGTTCCTGGGGTTGATGGGCCCCTGTCAGTTTTTAGGGTATCTGGGGCTGGACCCTTGCTTCTGAAAGAGGCTAACTGGTCCCCCACATGCCTCCCTCTAGTATAGGGGTTGGGGCAGGGCAGATACAGGGGTGCTGGTCACCTGGCGATCATTGCAGCATCTCTGGCCCTCTCTGGCCTTGCCACCACCATCCTGGGCTTTCTGACAGGGGTTACCTTGGAGCTGGGGGTGGGGGAGAAGCACACTGTAGTGGTAGCTCCTGTCTGGTGCCAGCCTGGCCTGCGGGGTCATTTCCCTCACCTCTTCACTGCTCCAGTCTTGGTTCTGAGACCCCCCTCTGTCCTCCCCCAGCCACAGCAGCTCAGGTCCCCACCCTAGACATCTGTGCACAGACACATTGCTGCCCAGCAGCAGGCATACTGAGATCTTCCCCAGGAGGCCTGGCGCCTGCCTGGGGGGCGAGGGTCCCTGAGCTCCAAGCCCTCAGTCCCCCACCCCGCTGCTATGAGCCATAGGTGTGGGCCAGTGTGGCCACCACCCTGAGCATCCCCTGGCCACCACATGCACCAGTCCCTTACCCTATGCCAGATGCCCCTGGGAGAGGCAGGGTGACTCCCACCTCTCCTCACTGCCCCCTCCAGCTGTTTGCATCTCTCTTTTGAGAGTCCAGGAAACTGCTGGACTCCAGGGAGAAATTGCCAGCAGGAAGGGCTCAGCCAAGCTGGGTCCCCAGGACCGCCCGTTGCCCCAGCCCTGAATGCAGTTGAAGAGCAGGCTGTTGGGGCCACTGAGGCTCAGGGAGCAGAGAGAGCCAGGTGGCACCTGGAAGGAGCAGCCCCCACACTGTGCCCATCTAACCCGAGACCCCCCACATCCTGAGTTCTGGCAGTGGGCAACTCCTGGTGCCCAAGCAGCCACAAAACGCTTAGTACTTGAATGAGGGGCCCTGGGGTGGTGGCGGCCCTTGGTGGGCCCTGGGCCTGGGAAAGGTGGCTGAGGCTTCTTCGGTAGGCTTGTCCTAAGTCCCTGCAGGGGTGACCAGGTGTCCTCACAACCATGGCTGCCTTAAAGTCCCACTGACCCTGCTCCGGGGGCTGGGTGGGGCCATGCTGGACCCTAGTCAGCCTCGCAGCAGCAGCAGCAATAACCACATCTCCAACCCACCCTGGAGCCAAGCCCACGCCTCAGCCAGCACTGCCCAATTCGGCCCCTCTGGTGCTACCCCCATCTGCCTGGCCTCACAGCCTCACCTCCCCGTTCCAAGAGCCTGCAGTTAGGCACTGGTCACTCAAGACCTTGGCGGGACCAGCTGCACATCAGGGGGGCAGAGGGGTGCGTGACCCCCAGCAGGTCGTACATGCCCTGTTGGTCTCCTCTTGGTGGGGCTCTGCTCCTTGCCCTGCCTCCACAGGCGTTAACTGTCGTGCCTTTTCTTCTCAGGACCTGCCACCCGTGATGTCTGGGCCAAGGCTGGTCCCTAGACTCATCCCATTGTCCCTTTTCAAATGTCTGAGCACACTGCATGATGTGCACATGGTTTTGCCCCCCCCCCTTTTTAAACTGATGAGACACAGGTGTTGGGGGCCTCAGAGGAGGAAGGATGGGGGATGGGCTAGGTGGGGTTCTCCATTCTGCCTTCCCTGGGGTCCAGCCTCTTGGTCGTCAGGACCCCTGCATGTAGGGGCAGCCCCCACTGCAGTGGGCAGAGCAAGGCTTGGAGAGGGGCTGGCTGAGGTCTCCCTGCATGATGGTGGCGGTGGTGGCAGCACCCCAAACCCTGTCTGGGTGACTCTTGTCTACATCCCTTCCCAGCCAGCCTGGGCCCCACTCCGAGGTCCTGCTTACCCCACCCCACAAGGTCACAGTCCGGCCCTAATGCCATTTCCCTGGAAGGCAGTTTTATGGGAGTTTCTTGGGAAGAGGCTGTGGTATCCCACGCCTCTGACACAGCTGCTGTTCTCTGCCCTACAGAGTCTGACTTTTGGGGATTTCTGGTCCAGAACAGAGAGGTGGGGCCTTGCCCTTGGTGCACACAGGCCCAGCAAGACAACAGTGGCAAGCTTTCTAAAGCAAGAGCACAGGGACCTGGCTCGTTCCACCCAGGGAGGGAACCAGTTTCTGGATGGCATTTTCTCGTCCTAGTCCCCACACGGGGAGTTAGGTGGCTATCCCAACAAAAGAGGAAGAGGCAAAAGCAATTGTCAGCCCCTCACAAGCTTACCCAACCTAATTCACACAGCAATCCCAAGAGATAGCAGTTACTGGGCCTGTTTGACAGAGGGTCAGAGTGAGGGAGTCACTAACCTGCAGCCCATGTCGCTAGAGGGATCAGGATCCCAAACCAGCTCCTGTCCTCTCTAGGTGGTGTGGAGCTTTTGTGTTGCAGTCTTAACGTCTACTTTAGGTGACAGATGGCCTCAGAAAGCAATAAACAAAACATCCAGCGAACCTCCCTGCTCACCTGGAGCGCTGAGGTGGGGCTCTGCCTGGAGCTGTAAGGTGTGTGGCTGTCAGGAGTGCCTGGCTGGTGTGCAGAGGTCTGGGTTGTGCGGGGAGCTGGGATCGGAGGCAGGAATATTCACAGAGCGCCTGGCCATGCCCTCACATTGTGCTTCTGTGCAGGATTTTTGAGTTTGGTCCAGTCCACCCGCATGTCCTTTTTACTATTCTCAGGGTCCCACTCCCCCTTCCAGATCAGTGCCCTAAGTTTCACATAAGAGATCCGGCAAGCTGTGAATTCAACTCGTGTTGTGATTCTGCAACTTGCAGGATCAAATTTAGGGTTGTGTTTCCAGTTGTATCTGTCCTCTGGCTACAAGATATTAAAGATGCTTTTCTGGTCGTCAAAGATGTTCTCTGGTTTTGTATCAGTGCCTTCAGCTGAGAAGTTGATCGTGTTCTTTCTGCCAAATTGCCAGTGTGCTCAGCAACTACCAGCCTGTACCATTCTTTCTAGTGTTAGTCTCGTGGTTAGAATCGAAGGCAGCAGCCATTGGGGCTCCTTGACTTTTCCTTCAGAATTACTTCAGTCCAGCACTTAAAATAGGTGTTATCACAAGTACTAGTTTTGCTGTTTGTTTTAGTCTTGGTTTGTGCTGTCCCAACAGAATGCCTAGGCTGGGATTTAGCTCAGTTGGTAGAGCGCCACTCTGCAGTCTCTGAGGTCCCAAGTTTGATTCCCAGCACCACAAAAACGGGAGAAGGACGTGGCAACCCACTCCCAAGGCAATCCTGAAACAATCAGCTATTGAAAACCCTATAAGGGTCACTATGAGTTGGACATGACTCGGCAGCACCTAACAACAACAAAATACCTGCATCTGGGTGACTTCTAAAGAACAGAGCTAGCAATCTTACAGCGCTGGAGGCTGAGGAGTCCAAGGGGCTTCACACTCATCTTCCCATGGTGTGCATGTGTGAGAGAAAGAGGAAGTTAAGCTCGTCCTTTATAAGGAAGCTACTCATAACAATGACATTACTTCATCCTTTATCACCTCTTAGAGGTCCCACCTCTCAACACTGATGCCTTGGAGATCAAATTTCTAACACATGACCTCTAGGGGACACATGTGGACCATAGTAGCACTGAGTGCTGCAAGCTTACGGGGGCCCATTTCCCCTAATGATGTGGTCATTCCTGGGTGCAGGTAAGCATCCCAGAATCCCAGCTTTGAGGAACTGTTTCCTAGGAAGTTCCTGCCACCAGGAACAATGCCAGCCAGTGCAGTCAGGAAAACAGACGACTAAGGTGCTTCAAACAGGAAATCGAGTGCAGGAAATTGAAGTGAAAACAGCCAGGAGGAAGACGGGAACAAGGCGAGATTGCCCGAAGATGAGTAATGCAGGAAACGGCCTCTCCGCTGAGACTAGAAGGACAGACGGTGTCACCCAAAGCCAGGATCTCAGGGCTGTGGAGGACACTCCTGGTAGAGACTCGGGAGCGTGTACCTGCTGGTCACTGCTGCTGCCACCACTAAGGCACCCTCAAATCCAGAAGCTCGTTGGTTCTAGTCCCATACAGTGGTCCCATGGGCAGAAAAAAAATTGGAAGCCATTGGGGGGCGCTCTAGGGAGTGGGACGTGACCTGCAGGCTTGCAGCCCCTCTGTGATCCAGGGGAGCGAAGCCCATGGCAAGCTATGAGCGGGAATATTCTCACTGGCTAGGCACGTGGCCCTGACATAACATTAAACCACTGATACTGAAGACAAAACATAATAGAGAATGACGGGGCTTGGGGAGCAACTGTGGGAGGTCACTTGCCTACCAGGCATGAGGCCTTGCCTTCGATCTCCAGCATCGCCCCCCGCCCAAAAAACAGAACGATGGACCCCAAAGCCAGGCACTGAGGACAGCTTGGCCTTCATCACTAGTGCTGGCCTCTTGTGGGCTAAGTGTTCTAAGTAACTTCTTTCTTGGGAGTTTTGTTATTCTGGAATCTAGGAAAAGGAGGATTATGCTTTGGATCTGGTGTGTTCCCTAAAAGGTGATCTAAAGGTTGAAGGCTCCATTCTCAACCTGTGACACTATTAGAAGGTGGTGGAACCGTTAGGAGGCGGGGCCTAGTGGGAAGAAGGGAGGTCACTGGGGGCGTGGCCTTGAAGGCGATAGTGAGACCCAGCCCCTTCCTCTTCCGCTTTACTTCCTGGCTGCCAGGAGCTGAGCAGCTTCATTCTGCCCTTCACCCCCAGGTGTGACGCTCTCTGCCTCACCACATGCTGAAAAGCAGTGTGGCCAGCCGACGATGGACGGAAACCAACGAAACCATGAGCTGTTCCTCAGACATGCAAAGCCACTCCCACCCCAGGGTCTTTGCTTATGTTGTTTCCCCTACCCAGAATGCTCAGCCCCCACCTGTGCACATGGCTCTCCCTGCCCCTCCTTCAGGTCTGGGCCCAGTCATCACCTACTGGCCGAGGGCTTCTTTCCGACCTTCTGCCTGCCTTTCAATTGCTCTGCTCTCCACTCCTGATTCCCTGACCCTGCTCTGTTTGTTCCAAGCATTGATTTTTGCTTACATAATATATAATTTGTTTATTTTTGTCTTATGGTTCATTGTTTGTCTGTCTGTGCTGGGACACAAGCTCTACAATGGCAGGAGTTTGTTTTCTGCTTTGCTCCCTAGAATATCCCAACATCTAGAACATTTTCTGGCATGTACTTAGTGCTCTAAATATTCATTGGATGAAGACTAGATGGATGGATAGATGGACAGATGGGTGAATGGATGGATATATAGGTGGATGGATGGGAGTGGGTAGGTGGGTGAGTGGATGGATGCGTGAGCAGGTCGTTGGATGGGTAGAAAAATAAATGGATGGACAGAAAAATGGCCAGAGGAGCAGATGGGTGGATAGATGGTTGGATTAGTGATGGGTGGATGGAAGGATGGGCAGACAGATGGTTATATAGATAGGGGGTGGATGGAAAGACATGGACATGTGGGCAGATAAGTATATGGATGGAGGGATGGGTGGATTGGTGGATGGAAGGACAGGTGAACAGATGGGTATATGGATGGGTGGGTGAGGTATGGATGAATTGATAGATGGAGGATGGCTGGATGAATGGATGGATGGACTGATGGGCAGTTGGATGTATGGATGGATGGGGAGTGGATGGAGGGACAGATGGGTGGACACATGGGTGGACCAATGGGCAGATGAGTGTAGGTAGGAGTGAGTGGGTGTGTGGACAGATGGATGAATAGGTGGGTGAGTGGGTGGATGAGGGATGAATGATGAGAGGATGGATAGATGGATGAGTGGATGGGTGGATGGATGGCTAGATGGATGGGTGTGTGAGTGAATGAATGGGTGGATGGGTAGATGGATGGGTGAATGGATGGTGGATGAATAGGTGGATGGATGTGTGAGTGGATGGAGGGGTGGATGGGTCAATGGATGGATGGATCGATGGATGGGTGGACAGGTAGATGGGTGTGTGAGTGGATAGATGGGTAGATGAGTGAGTGGATGGGTTAATGGATGGATGGATGAATGGACAGGTGGATGGGTGTGTGAGTGGATGGATGGATGGACAGATGGGTGAATGGATGGATATATAGGTGGATGGATGGAAGTGGGTAGGTGGATGAGTGGATAGATGGGTGAGTGGATGGATGGGTGAGTAGATGGATGGGTGGGTGAGTGGATGGATGGGTAGAAAAATGAATGGATGGACAGAAAAGTGGCCAGAGGAGCAGATGGGTGGTTGGATGAACGGATAGATGGTTGGATTAGTGATGGATAGATGGAAGAATGAGCAGACAGGTGGTTATATGGATAGAGGGTGTATGGAAAGATGTGGACAGGTGGGCAAATGGGTATATGGATGGGTGGATGGTTGGATTGGTGGATGGAGGGACAGGTGTGAATGGGTGGGTGGGTATGGATGGATTGATAGATGGAGGATGCTGGATGAATGGATGGATGGACTGATGGGCAGTTGGATGTGTGGATGGATGGGGAATGGATGGAAGGACAGATGGGTGGACACATGGGCAGATGAGAGTAGGTAGGAGTGAGTGGGTGTGTGGACAGATGGATGAATAGATGGGTGAGTGGGTGGATGAGGGATGAATGATGAGAGGATGGATAGATGGATGAGTGGATGGGTGGATGGATCGCTAGATGGATGGGTGTGTGAGTGAATGAATGGGTGGATGGGTAGATGGATGGGTGAATGCATGGTGGTTGGATGGATAGGTGGATGGGTGTGTGAGTGGATGGATTGGTGGATGGGTAGATGGATGGGTCAATGGATGGATGAATGGATAGGTGGATGAGTGTGTGAGTGGATGGATGGGTGGGTGAATGGGTGGATGGAAGGATCAATGAGTAGATGGGGACTGCGAGGATGAACAAGGGGATGGATAGGTGGGTGAATAGATAGATGGGTGCATGGATGGGTGGACAGATGGATGGAGAGAAAGAGGAAGGTAGAGAGGGAGGAACCAATGGAGAGATGGGCAGCAGGGAGTATACATGGGTGAGGGATGTATGAACGGCCGGGCAGGTAGACAGAGCAGTGGGAAGAGGACACCTATGGACTCAGCATCATGAGAAAAGACCCAGAGGTGAGGTGGCTGTGGCATCTTTGATGAATGGCATGAAGATGAGTGAGGCTAGAAGGGAAGGCTGGAATAATGAGACTGGACAGGTAGGTGGGGCCTTGCGAGTATGGTAGAGTTTGTTAGCGCTGCAATCTATTTCCACTCGCAGGGACACAACTGCATTTTTCACCAGTATTGCAGCCACTTGTGTCCTGAGGTCTGAGTTCCAGGCAGTGGGCCACGCGTGGACAAGAAGTATGCTGTCTCCAGCTCGCTCTCATTCCACTGCTGAATACAGTCAGTGACTAGCCTCGGGAAGGTGAATCCACTAACTGGAAAGAACACAGTTCCCTGAACCACGGCATAGAGAAAACCCACTTGCCAATGACGACTCTCACCGGCTTGTTACGTGAGAAACCCATCACTGTGACGTCTTAGGCATTCTGTATCCTGGGATTGATTTGTTATAGCAGACAGTGCACTAGCTAATGCCTGGAAGCCTGGAACTGCCATAACTTAACCTACAATAGGGAACATTGGCCCAGGGAGCAGGCAGCAGGGAGCAAGGAAACATTTCAGATGGGAAGTCAGAGGCATGTGGTACGCAGGAGCAAGATGTTCTTGAAAATCGTAGCCCATAATAACTCAGAGGGCAGACCAGAGAGGACTAACCCTAAGGCTCCAGTGGAAAGTGGTCAGGGGAACCCAGGGACCATGGCGCACACCTGCGATCCAAGCCACTCGGGGGGCAGAGACGGGAGGAGCACAAGTTTGAGGTCAGAGGTAGCCTGCGTAACTTAGCAAGACCCTGTCTCAAGATAAAAAATAGAAAAGGGGCTGGGGGAGCTGCCCAGTGGTAGAGCACTTGCCTATTATGTGTGAGTCCCTGAGTTCAACGCCCAGTACTGAGAAGAAAAAAGTGGCCAGATGAGCTGGAATATCAGCGTATGCTTGTTGTTTTTTCAGCTCATGTTGTTGTTGTTAGGTGCCGTCGATTCAGTATCCGGCTCATAGCGACCCTCATAGAGTTTTCAATGGCTGACTGTTTCAGGATTGCCTTGGGAGTAGATTGCCAGGCCCTTCTCCCATTTTTGCGGTGCTGGAAATTGAACTCTGGACCTCAGAGACTGCAGCGCAGCACTCTGCCAACTGAACTAAATCTCAGCCCCTTTTCAGCTCATTGTTGTTGTTGTTAGGTGCCATCGAGTCGGTATCCAACTCATAGCGACCCTCTGTACAATAGGGGAAACACTATTGTCAGTGCTTCTCTGCTGTTCATAGGGTTTTCAATGGCTGGTTGATTTTTGGGAGGGGGTTGCCAGGTCCTTCTCCCAAGCCTACAGCTTCTGGTGTTCCCAGGCAGTCTCCCATCCAGGTACTAACCAGGCCCGACCCTGCTTAGCTTCCGAGATCTGACGGGATCAGATGCCACAGGGCTACAGCTGCAGGTCTTTCAGCTCATAGCGAGGCATTATCACAGAGGCGCACTCAAGTAAGACAGAATGTACTTACACTCTGATAGAGTTTGCAACCTTACCAGTGGAAATGCAAACTGTTAATGAATTCTGTTTTAGTCAGTTTTTAGTCTCTTTAACAAATAGCTGACCTGAGCACGGTGGCTCGTGCCTGTCATCCCAGCAACTTGGGAGGCTGAGACTCGAGGATCTCAAGTTCGAGGCCAGAGGCAGCCTATGTAATTTGGAGAGACCATGTTTCAAGATAAAAAAATTTTTAAATGGCCCAGGGGTGCAGCTCAGTGATGGAGTGCTTGCCCTAGCATGTGCGAGGCCCTGAGTTCAACACACTAGTACCACTAAATAAGTAAATACACACACACACACACACACACACACACATTTAAAAAGGAGATGAAATTCACATTAACCATTTTAAAGAATATGACTCAGTGGCATTTACAATGCAATCACAGTATTGTGCAACCACCCCCTCTATCTAGTTCCCAAACATTTTTATCACCCCAAAAAGAAACCCTGGTCCCATGAGCAGTCCCTCCCCATTTCTGCTCCCGCCCAGCCCCTGGCAACTACTTATCTGCTTTCTGTCTGTGGATTGGCCTATTCTGGCCATTTCCCACAAATGAATTGTACAGTCTTTTTCCTTCTGTGTCTGTCTTCTTTTATTCAAAATAATGAATAATGTTCTCCAGGTTCGTTCTGTTGTGGCATGGATCAGAATGCCACTCCTTTTTATGTGGGCCTGCCACATTGTGTTTACTTAGGATGCTTGGGTCAGTGCACCTCTCGGCTACGTGAACACTGCTGCTGTGAGCACAGGTACACAAGGACCTGTTTGAATGTGATCATGCCACCCCCTCTGTGCCATCCCCTCAAGCCCCTGCTGTAGGCTGTTCTGATTCTACTTCCTATGATCCTGATGGTTTCTCTTTCAACCCCCAGGTATCTGGTGGTCTCTCCTCTTAATGGGGTCCCTTTGTCCCTCCAGCCATCCTGTGGGGCAGGGCAGGATTTAAATGTCTTCCATCACGGATCTGGAGCTCAGTGGTAGAGCATTTTCCTACCATGTGCAAGGCACCAAGTTCCATCCCCAGCACTGCAAAATAACTAAATATAAAGTAAAATAGCTTCCACCTGCTTCCACCCAGAGTCAGCAAATGCATGTGGCCTCAGTACAGGCCAGGCCCTCTCTGTGTCCTGGGCTTTGGCTGCCACCACAGCCTCTCCCCTTCAGATTCTTTCAAGCATGATTATCTGCCAACACAATCTGCCCCAGCCTAGGACATTGAGCAATGTCTTCCCCCACAGCATCCTCATGCCCAGCCAATCTCTCTGATCTCCAACTCCTTCTTAGTCCCCTAGCTTCTTCTAGGCTGGAGGAGGATGGGCAGGGCATAGATGAGGCAGGATGAGCCTCCCTTCATTTTGTGGCCTCAATCCAGCTGGAAAGAGGGTGATATGGGCCAAACTGTATGCCCCCCTAAACTCATCAATTCATATACTGAAGCCCTGTATGAGCCACTTTGCTGCTGCTATGAGCCACCTTGCTGCTACAAAATGCCAGAGGCAGGGTACTTTATAAAGAAAAGAAGCTTATTTAGCTCACAGGTTTGGAGACTGAAAGCCCAAGATTGGCCTCTTCTGAGGGCCTTCAGGCTGCATTAGAGCATGATGGATGGCATCATGGCTGATGGGATCAGGGCAGGAGCACAAGCGACGGGGAGCAATCACATGGCAAGACAGGAAGCCAGAGCAATAGGTGGGGCCAGTCTTGCTCTTTTGAACCACCTCTCTTGGGAACCAACTAACATCCCTGAGATCTATAGTATCAATCCCGCCTAATAACAGGCCCCCAGTGACTTACCAGTAATTACCTTCCACTAGGCCTCATCTCTTAAATTCTCCCCCAACTTCCCATATGACCACACTGGGGACCAAGCTCCCAACATATGGACCTTTGGGGAACATCATCAAACTACATCCAAATCATAATAAACCTGAACCCCAAGTACACCAAATGTGACTGTATTTGGAGATGTGACTTTTAGGAGGTAATTAAGGTCAAGGGAGGTCATAAGGGTGGGGCCCTATCCTTAGAATTGGTGTCCTTATAATGTCTTTTTTTTTGTCTATCTCTGTGTCTCTGTGTCTGTCCTCCTACCCTACCCTCCTCGCCATGTGAGTTAGAGCAAGAAGGTGGCCATTTGCAACCAGGAAAGCCCTCAGCAGGAAATGAATCTTCCAGCACCTTGATCTTGGTCTTTTAGCCTCTAGAACTGTGAGCCATAAACGTGTGTTATTTAAGCTCCTTCTCTGTGGTGTTTTGTTACGGCAGCCTGAGCTCACTAAGATGCCTGCTCAGAACAGCCTTCCCTATAGCAACCCCCTTCCCCTACTCACTCCTAGTTACTCTGAGATCACCTGCTACCACATCTGCTTAGGGCTTCTCTGGAAATATCTAATTCGTGCCCATCTGTCTGAGACCTTGATGCCATGACAGGAGTGGCTGGCCCAGCATGGCTACCATTGATCCAGCCTGGGGTACACGCTCCCTAACCAGGAATGAGATGCTAGGATGGCTGTAAAAGTGTCATGGAATGCATGGAAACTTTCTACCATCTGTTTCAAACTACATTGACCCGCGATGCAACTACTGTCATCTGGCCGGGGATTCCCCAGAAATATTTGCTTGTGGAGAGGCTGGACAAGAATAGGGTATATGGCCCTGTAAAAACAATAGGCGATACAGTCCCCATGTGTGGGCAGCTGCCTTAACCTGTTTGTTTCCAAGTTTGTGAAATCATAATACTACTAGATGTCTCACCTACCTCACAGGTGTGTCCTGAGGATAACACAGCTATAAGGTGAGCTATAAAAAGCAAGGAACTGTGATTATCGAACCATCTTTGCTGTGCCTGCCACACCTTCGCGTGACCGACTTGGCCCAGTTTGACTGGCTCTCCCTATAGTAAAATTGAGATCCCCTTGTCCTAGGAACCCCAGCCCCCAACAGGACAGCTGGTTGTCCTCTGCCCCTCTGCTCTGTGTTTTTCCCCCTGCCTTGATGAGGAACTGGCCAAGTGAGCTTGGGACAGGGGCACTTATGTCCACTTATGTCACTGTTGCCAGGGCTTTCTCAGGACTCGTACAGAGCCAGGCTTTGGTGACCAAGGAGTAACATGTCTCCTGTGAGCCACCAAGCCTGCTAGGTGAGTGGCGCTCCGCCATGGTGAACGAGCAGGGTAAGCTATACTTTCTCACACTTGATGGCAAAGCTGGGGGCCATCAATTGGATAGCGGGGCTGTGCTGAGGGATTCCTGGGAGTGTTGCTCAAGTTCACCTCAGGGCTTTTCCCATGTCCCAGCTGGGGACTGCGATGAGGAGGGATGGACTGGGCTCCAGATCATGGTGGAGGGAACTCCTGATGAGCTGGTGACGGGGGTCCTGCACAGCTGAGCCTGTCTCACCAAGAGGATGAGGTTTCTTAAAGCAGCCAGACAAAGGTTGTTTGAGCCACCTGTTGCTACATGACAAGCCACCACAAGACACAGGGGCATCAAACCATAGCAGTTTTATTCTGCCTGTGGGTTCTATGGGGCAAGAACCTGGAGAGGGCCCAGAGAGGGTGGGGCTGCCTCTGTCCCCATCTTGCAGCTCAGTGTGACTGCTGCCTGGAGCCTCTCGCATGGCCTCTCCTGTGGCTGGGCTTCCCCCAACATGGTAACCTCAGGACAGCCAGACTTCTCCCGTGGCAGTACAGGATGTCCAGTGAATAGGACAGAGCCTGTGTGGCCTTTCATAGGGTCTCCAAGTCCCCTGTCCTTTTTCTCTGTGTCCTGACTGAAAATCACAGATGCCTTGACTGCTCTGTGATCAGCCAGCTGCAGGTTTCTTCCAGAAGGCTGGGACCCGAGCTGGGACCTTGAACATCCCCAGGCAGCAATAAAAGTATTTAGGTTGTTGCCTGAAACACAGAAAGAAAACAGCCCTGGCTCTGAGCCCAAACTCTTTAAACAAGGCAGGTCCACCCTGCAGCCTGCAGGAGAAAGTGAAAAGGGCAAATTAGACCTGTAGCTGCTGTCATTGAGCCTGGGACAAGGAAGGCAAAGTAGCCCAAGACAGCTACTAATGCAGCCCCGCAAAAATTTTTAACATCATGTTTTGTAGCATTTATTTTCTTTGTGATGCCCGCTTATTACATATATGCACTAACCATATTATATAATTTAGATGTAGCCTGACAATTCCTCTTTACTTGATATGGCCCAGGGAAGCCAAATGTTGGCTACCCCTGCCTTAAACCCTCATGTGAACTCTACCCTACCCTGGTTGGGCTACCCATAGGTAGAATTTCCCTTTATCTCACTGTCCATTGCAAGGACCCACCACAGCCCATCCTCTTGTTGTTAGGTGCTGTTGAGTCATATCTGACTCACAGCAATCCTCATAGGGTTTTCGATGGCTGATTGTTTTGGGATTGCCTTGGAAATGGATTGCCATGTCCTTCTTCCATTTTTGTGGTGCTGGCAAGTGAACTTGGGACCTCAGAGACTGCAGAGCAGCACTCTACCAACTGAGCTAAATCCAAGGCCCATCCCACCCTCTAAGTTCCCATAATTAATGCCTCATATGACCACCCTGGTGTATAGTGCTGTTTTCTTTGGAGTCCCCAGACACCCCATCCTGGGGGCACTTTGGGGCATTTCCTTGTGGGAATTTCCCTGTTGCTGCTTGTGGGTCAACCCTAGGTGTAGGTTTGGCAGGCCAAACACCTTTTAGGAGCCAACCTTGAATACACGGTGTTTCTTCCTCATATTCTAATGGCCAAAGCAGCCACGAGCCCACTCAAATTCACTGGGAGGGGCAGAAGGGGAGAGGAGAACATGAGAGGAGATGCAGGCAGCATCTTGACGGAATGAATGTGAAAGTTTGTGGCCATGCTTTTGTACCACCACGGGACAGTGAAAAGGGCAAATCAGAGCTGCAGCTGTTGTCCGAGGGCCTGGGACGACGGACGAAAAGCTGTGCAGTGTGTGACGTTCCCATCCTCATTCATCTCTCCATAGAAACGTCACAAGGTCCATCCCACTTGTCACTTCTCTGGCCTGGAATTGTTTGTTATCTCAATAATGTGACGCAAAAGCCCCACCTCAGAGAGTTGGCCAGGTAAAGGTCCCCTCTGTGAGGGTCAGCAGAGGCAGCCAAGAGGGGCCTGAGGATGCCCAGGTGGCAGCAGGGAACAGGATGGCAGGTGAGCTGGAAAGGATGGAACTGTATCCCAAGGCTGGGGCTGCCTTCTTTCTTATGGGCTGTATGAGTCAGCGACTCCTCACTATAACAAAACGCCTCTCCTGGGCTACTATCATGGCTTGAATATAAAATGTTCCCTACAGGTCATGTGGGGCTGGGATTTAGCTCAGTTGGTACAGTGCCGTACTGCAGTCTCTGAGGTCCCAAGTTCACTTCTCAGCACCACAAAAATGGGAGAACATGGCAATCCACTCCCGAGGCAATCCCGAAACAATCAGCCATTGAAAACCCTATGAGGGTCGCTACGAGTCGGACACGACTTGACGGCACCTAACAACAACAATAGGTCATGTGCTTTTGCATTTTGTCCCCAGCTGGTGGTACTGTCTATGGAGGCTGTGGAAACTTTGGGAGGCCAGATCTAGCTTTGTGGAAGTGGCTCCCCAAGTGGGGGAACCTTTGGAGGTTTGTATCTCAGACTCAGAGCCCCAGTCATTGTCTCCTGCCCAGAAATGCCGTGAGGTCATCTGCCACAAGCCTGGCTGACTGCCTAGATGTCCTCCTTGCCACCATGCCTTGCTGCCATTATGGACTGAGCCTGTAACAGTGAGCTTCCATTAAACCTCTTCCTGTATAAGCTTGTTTCAGTTGGCTTTTCTGCGAAGGTGACAACAGCTGACTAACACAGCTACTTATAACATAAAAAGAGGTTTGTTATGTGAATGTTCTGGAAGTTTAAGTCCAATGTCAGGTGGCCCTGTTGGTTAGGGCCACTGGTGAGGGCAGCACACCATTGTGGGAATGTGTATCATAGAGAGTGGCTGCACCTTAAGCCAGAAGCTTAGAGACCATTAGACCAGGATCCTCCAATCTCTTTTGTGGTACACTCCCCATGACCTAAGGACCCCCTACTCTACCCTACCTTTCAGAGGTCCCATCACTTCTCAGCATGGTTACCCTGGGGATAAAGCCTTTAACATCTGGAATTTGGGAAACACTATTCAGATTGAAACACTGTTGTTGTTGTTAGGTGCCGTCGAGTCGGTATCCGACTCATAGCGACCCTCATAGGGTTTTCAATGGCTGACTGTTTCGGGATTGCCTTGGGAGTGGATTGCCAGGTCCTTCTCCCATTTTTGCGGTGCTGGGAATTGAACTCGGGACCTCAGAGACTGCAGCGCAGTGCTCTACCCACTGAGCCAAATCCCAGCCCATTGAAACACTAGCATGGGCTAAATTTTGTCCACCCCAAACTTATGTCAATATCTTGAAATCCAGAACCTTGAACTGCCAACTGTATTTGGAGATGGGGTGTTTAAAGAGGAAATTAAATTAAAATGAGGTCATGAGGGTGGGGCCTAATTCAGTATGACTAGTGTCTTATAAGAAGAGAAAATCTGGACATAGACCCACACAGAGGGACACCTATGTGAAGGCATGGAGGATGATGACCATTGATAAGCATGGAGAGAGGACTTAGAAGAAACCATCCCTGCCAATCTTGGACCTCCAGTATCAAGAACTATGAGAAAGTAATTTTCTGGTATTTAAGCCATCACATCTATGGTACTTTTGTCATGGCAGCCCTGGAAATCTAACACAGGGAATATTGTCAACAGAGCAACATTAAGTGTTCTGATCCACGAACATGGGACAATTTCACATTTACTGAGACCTTTACTTTTTTATTTCCAATATTATGGTTTTCAGAGTTCAATTTTTACACCTCTTTTGTTAAGCTAATCCTACATTTTAATTTATTTTTTGGTATCACTGTAAATAGAATTATCTTTTAATTTCCATTTTTGGATTGTTTATTATAATAGTATAAAAATAAAATTGGCTTTTGTGTGGTGATCTTGAATCCTGCAACTTTGCTCAATTTTCTTATTAGCTCTAATAGTTTATCTGATAGATTCTTTACAATTTTCTATATGTAACGTAATGGTGGCAAATATCTCTTAAAATTAAAATGTGCATACACTGTCATCTAACAGTTCTGCTTTAGGATTGTATCCTACAGAAACAAAAGCAGCAGGTCATAAGGGTACAGGGTCCTTTTATAGTGTTACTAGCAGCGGCTACATATTAAAAATAAGTTTGAAGTACACACCACTTACATATTTTGAAATACCACACTGTACTCCATAAATACATACAATTACTGTGTCAATTAAAAATTTAAAAATTAATCATAAGTATATTTTAATGTCTCATAGTCTCCCAAGCTATTGAATGTTATGGAGGTATGAACTTAGCATAAATAATACAGCAGAGCCTTTTGAATTGACTTGAGAGGAAAGCACATGATATGATAAGTAAAAAACAAGAGGTTGAAGAGAAATGTATATTGACACCATTTTTACTTTAAAAGATAAAAATATATTGCCTAGCTGGCCACTGTGACACACACCTCTAATCCCAGCGACTCGGGAGGCTGAGGCAGGAGAATTGCAGGTCTAAGCCAGACACAGCCTGGGCAACTTAGTAAGACCCTGTCTCAAAGCAAAAACAGAAAAGGGGCTGGCGCTGCAGCTCAGTGGTGAAGCACTTGCTCAGCATGTGTGAAGCCTTGGGTTTAACCCCCAGTGCTACAAACAAACAAACAAAAAGACACTTCTCTTCTGTGTGTATGTTTTAGAATAAGGAAAGGTGGGGAAAGAAACACATCAGACTTTTAATGTGAGGACCAAAGCAGTGTTTTCGTGGGGAATTATTAACTCTTTTCTATACACCCCTATCCCCTCATGTCTGTTAGTTTGCCGCACCATGGGGGCTTGTGTGTTGCAATAAGGCTGAAAGTTATGCCACCAGTATCTCAGATACCAGCAGGGTGACCCATGGTGGACAGGTTTCAGTTGAGCTTCCAGACTAAGACAGACTAGGGAGTAGGTACCGGCGAACCACTCCTGAAACAACTAGCCATTGAAAACCCTATGGATACCAAAGAAACACTGTCAGATATAGTGCTGGAAAATGAGCTCCCAGGTTGGAAGGCACTCAAAAGATTACTGGGGAAGAGTTGCCTCCTCAAAGTAGAGTCTACCTTGATGATGGAAATGGAGTAAAGCCCCAGGGACCTCCATTTGCTGATGTGGCATGACTCAAAATGAGGAGAAACAACTGTAAACATCCATTAATAATTGGAACGTGGAATATACGTAGTATGAATCTAGGAAAATTAGAAATCTCTAAAAGAGAAATGGAGCACATAAACATTGACATTCTAGGCATCAGTGAGCTAAAATGGACTGGCATGGGCCACCCTGAGTCAGATAATCATATGGTCTGCTGTGCTGGGAATGACAAACTAAAGAGAAATGGGGTTGTATTCATCATCAAAAAAGACATCTCAAGATCTGTCCTGAAATACAATGTTGTCAATGATAGAACAATATCCATACGTCTATAAGGAAGACCAGTTAATATGACTATTATTCAAATTTATACACCCACCACTAAGGCCACAAATGAAGAAAGGGAAGAGTTCTATCAGCTTCTGCAATCTCAAATAGATCAAACATGCAATCCGGACACACTCATAATTACTGGTGACTGGAATGCAAAGGCTGGAAACAAAGAAGAAGGCTCAGTAGTTGGAAAATATGGTCTTGGTGACAGAAATGAAGCTGGAGATCACATGATAGAAGTTTGTCAGACCAATGACCTTTTCATTGCAAATACATTTTTTCAACAACATAAATGGAAACTATACACATGGACTTCACCAGATGGAACATACAGGAATCAAGTTGACTGCATATGTGGAAAGAGATGATGGAAAAGCTCTATATCAAATGTCAAAACATGACCAGGTGTTGACTGTGGATCAGACCATCAACTTCTCATATGCAAATTCAAACTGAAGCTGAAGAAAATTAGAACAAATATATGAAAGCCAAGGTATGACCTTGAGTATATCCCATCTGAGTTCAGAAACCACCTCATGAATAGGTTTAATGCATTAGACACAAATGATAGGAGATCAGATGAGTTGTGGTATGACATAAAAGATATCATTCAAGAAGAAGCAAAAATTTATTAAAAAGACAAGAAAAAAAGAAAAGACCAAATTACATGTCAAAAGAGATGCTGGAACTTGCCCTTGAATGTCAAGCAGCTAAAGTAAAAGGAAGACATGATGAAGTTAAGGATCTAAACAGAAGATTTCAAAAGACAGCTCAATAAGATAAAAACAAATATTATAATGACATGGGCAAAGAGCTGGAGGCAGAAAACCAAAAGGGAAGAGCACGCTTTGTATTTCTTAAGCTTAAGGAAGTGAAGGAGAAATTCAAGCCTCGAGTGGCAATTGTGAAAAATTCTACAGGGAAAATATTAAATGATGCAGGAAATATCAAAAGAAGATGGAAGGAATACACAGAGTCATACAAAAGAGAATTGGTAGATGACCAACCATTTCTAGAGGCTGCATATGAAGAGGAATCAATGGTACTGAAGGATGAAGTGGAGGCCACCTTGAAAGAACTGGTGAATCACAAGGCTCCAAGAATTGATGGGATACCAATAGAGATGTTTCAACAAACAGATGCGGCACTGGAGGTGTTAACATGCTTATGCCAACAGATTTGGAAAATAGCTACCTAGCCAACTGACTGGAAGAGATCCATATTTTTGCCTATTCCCAAAAAGGGGATCCAACCGAATGTGCAAACTATCGGACAATATCATTAATATCACACACAAGCAAAATTTTACGAAAGATCATTCAAAAGCAACTGCAGTAGTATATATACAGGGAATTACTGGAAAATCGAGCAGGATTCAGAAGAGGGTGGGGAACCAGGGACATCATTGGTGATGTAAGGTGGATATTAGCTGAAAGCAGAGTATATCAGAAAGATGTCTATCTATGTTTTATTGACTATGCAAAGGCATTTGACTGTATGGATCATGATAAATTATGGATAACACTTCGGAAAATGGGAATACCAGAGCACCTAATTGTATTCATGAGGAATCTGTATGTGAACCAGGAGGCAGTTGTTCAAATAGAGCAGGGAAACACTGCCCGGTTTAAAGTTGAGAAAGGTGTGTGTCAGGGCTGTATACTTTCATCATATCTCTTGAATTTATGTGCTGAGCAAATAATCCAAGAAGCTGGACTTTATGAGGAAGAACACAGCATCAGGATTGGAGGAAGACTCATTAACAACCTGAGTTATGCAGATGACACAATTCTGCTTGGTGAAAATAAAGAGAGTTTAAAGCATTTACTGATGAAGATCAAAGATCATAGCCTTCAATATGGATTGTGACTAAATATCAACAAAACAAAAATCCTTACGACTGGGTCAGTATGCAACTTCACAAAAAATGGAGAAAAGATTGAGGTTGTCCAAGATTTTGCTTTGCTTGGCTCTATAATCAACACCCGTGGAAGCAGCATTCAGGAAATCAAAAGCTGCATTGCTCTAGGAAAAGCTGTGGCAAAAGATCTCTTTAGAGTATTGAAAGGTAAAGATGTCACATTGAAGATGGAGGTGCACCTGATTCATGCCATGGTATTTTCAGTTGCATCATATGGCTGTGAAAGCTGCACATTGAACAAGGGAGACAGGAAAAGAATTGATGCTTTCAAATTATGGTGCTGGAGACAATTATTGAATATACCATGGACTGCCAAAAGAACCAACAGATCTGTTTTAGAAGAAGTGCAACCAAACTGCTCCTTGGAAGCAAGAATGGCCAGTTGCATCTTAACATATTTCGTACATGTAGTCAGGAAAGATCAATCCCTGGAGAAAGACATCATGTTTGCGAGAGTGGCAGGCCACACAAAAAAAGGAAAATCCTCCACCAGATGGATTGACACAATGCCTGCAACAATGGGCTTAAATATAAATAAGATTGTATGCCTGGCACAGAATTGAGAAGTGTTTCAACCTGCTCTACATAGGGTCTTTATGAGTCCGACTCAACCGACAGCACCTAACAACAACAACAACATCTATCCCTACAGTGTTTTGATATGTATGTGTAACTTTTGTACAGTGAAACTGCAGGAGAGGAGAAAGCATATTGAAGTTGCATTTTATGTACTGGAATAAGAAACATAGTATCAGATGATAGGAATGAGAGAAACATTGTTAACATTTTTAAAAAGTAAAGAAACTAACTTTATTTTTTGCCTCAGTAAATAAGAACTACTTTTTTTTTTTTTCTTGTACTGCCGGGTTGAAGGCTGGGATTTAGCTCAGTTGGTAGAGTGCTGCGCTGCAGTCTCTGAGGTCCGGAGTTCAATTCCCAGCACCACAAAAATGGGAGAAGGACCTGGCAATCCACTCCCAAGGCAATCCCGAAACAGTCAGCCATTGAAAACCCTATGAGGGTCACTATGAGTCGGATACCGACTCGACGGCACCTAACCTAACATTTGGGGCTGGGATTTAGCTCAGTGGGTAGAGCGCTGCGCTGCAGTCTCTGAGGTCCCGAATTCAATTCCCAGCACCGCAAAAGTGGGAGAAGGGCCTGGCAATCCACTCCCAAGGCAATCCCGAAACAGCCATTGAAAACCCCATGAGGGTCGCTATGAGTCGGATACCGACTCGATGGCACCTAACAACAACAACAACAAGCCGGGTTGAACTCCGGGCCTCAAACATTTTACGTTTTACTACCACTGAGCTGCATCCGCAGCCCATTTTTTACTTTTTATTTCAAGACAGGGTCTCATTAAATTGTGCAGGCTGCCTCCAGCCTTGAACTCACAATCCTCCTGCCTCTACCTCCCAATCACTGGTGTCACCATGGTGACTGGGTGTGCATCACTACGCTCGGCTTATTTTTGTTTTGGAGATAGGGTTTGGCTTTGTAGCCCAGGTTAGCCTCAAATTTAGGTTCCTCCTGCCACAGCCTCTTTCTGAGTGCTGGGATTATAGGCGTTCACCACCATGCCCAACAAAGCTCCCCCATCCCCTTTTTTGAAGTGCCTCAAGCTAGGCACAGTGGTGTGCTTGTACAGTTCCAGCTACTCAGGACAACTGCTTGAGCCCAAGAGTTTGAGACCAGCCTGAGCAACATAACAAGACCCATCTCAGGAAAAAGAGAGAGAGAAAAAGCATCATCTCCAGGACACTTCATTTTGCTCATAATGAGAAACACGAATTTCACATATAATAAGATACCTTCCATTTAGTTTTGTTTTTATTTGCGCTAGGGTCTTGCTATGTTGCCCAGGCTGATATTGAACTCCTGGGCTCTAGTGATCCTCCTGCCTCAGCAGGAGGGATACAAAGGGGGTGTCTGGGGAGCTGTATAATTTCTGCAACTTTTCTGCACAGCCAAAATTATCCCAAGAAAGTTTCTTTTTAAAAGAGTATCTAGTGGGCTGGGGATGTAGCTCAGCAGTAGAGTACTTGCATGGCATGTGCGAGTCCCTGGGTTTGATCCCCAGCACTGCAAAAACAGCAAAAGAGCCATGCCATGTGCCTGTGGTCCCCAGCTACTAAGAAACCAACATGGGCATGCTGCTGTTATCTTGAAGCCTTCATTCTGATCTCACCTATTTTGCCACAATGTCCTTCATCTGCTCCAGTATCCAATCCAGGTTACCACACTGCACTGAGCAAGATACTAGTTTTTATCTGTTGGATAGGCAAAACTAAAACATCTGCAAACACGGAGTGTTAGCAAAGCTATGGGAAAACAGGTGCTGTCATACACTGCTGGGGAGTGAAGAGCAGGGTGGCAGCATCTATCAAATGCCCATAGCCTCTAAGCCACAGGTTCTCTTCAGGAAATCATCGCACAGCCATATTTTCTCAGAGGCACTGGCAGTAGTGCAAGCATATGTATGTCTGCATTCTTTGAAATAGGAGAAGACTGCTGGGAGGCTGGCTAATAAAATTATTGCATATCTCCATACCCCAGTGGTGGCTGATCTCGTCAGATCTCGGAAGCTAAGCAGGGTCAGGCCTGGTTAGTACTTGGAAGGGAGACCGCCTGGGAACACCAGGTGCTGTAGGCTTGGGAGGAGGACCTGGCAACCCACTCCCAAAAAAGAATTAGCCATTGAAAACCCTATGAACAGCAGAGAAGCACTGACAATAGTGTTTTCTTTGTTGTACATAAAGTTGCTATGAATCAGACACCGACTCCACGGCACCTAACAACAACAAACGATGGAACAACCTGTACTGTTAGATCAGGTAAGCAATGCTGAGGAGGGACCCCCAACACAGATAAGTGGGGAAAAGAACAAAAACCAGACTGCGGTGTGTATAGTACATATCCTTTGTGTAAAAATTGTTCTCATATTGGATGGGTTAGTACTGAAGAAAAGCCTCTGTGGGTCCTCACATGGATGAAGAGAACTGGGATGAAAAGATGGAGTAAGAAAAACTTACTTTCACTGCATATTGTGAAAATTATAATGTGAATTTTATACTATGTGATATATTACTAGTTCAGAATTAAATTTCTATTTAATCTAATTAATTTTTCTGCAGTGCTAGGGATTGAACTCAGGACCTTGTCCATATAGGTGAGTACTCTACCACTATGCTATATCTCTGGCCCATTTTTCACTTTTTATCTTGAGACAGGGTCTTGCTAAGTTACACAGGCTGCCTCTGGCCAGGGACTTGGGATCCTCCTGCCTCTGACTCTTGAGTTGCTGGGGTTACAGGTGCGTGCCTTGAAATTCTATTTTTAAAATGCTCATTTTTTGATGTGTTTACTTGTAAATTCAAATCTTTCTATGGAAATACTACACCAAACATCTGGTTTTGGAAGGTTCACCTTTCCCTGAATAGCGACTATATGCTGTGAGGCATAAGAACCAGCATAACTTTTTGAACATAACTCAATAATATGGGCTTCACGTGCTTTATCTCCGCTCCCCAAACACCCTGAGAGATGGCTTGTGTGCATTGGTATCTGCTGTCTTCTTCCTCACACTCATCTTCTACTCTTCCTGTGCCAGGGCTGGCTCCCTGCAAACTACATTTCCCAGACTCCCTGCAAACTACGTTTCCCAGACTCCCTGCAAACTACGTTTCCCAGACTCCCTTTCAGCAGTTTCGGCCATTGGGAGGCATTGGCTGGAGTTTGGAGAATGAGAGCAAGGGAAAAGCCATTCCAATCAATGGGCATCTCAGGCCATGACAATGCATGAGCTTCACATCAGTACTGACCCCTTCCCCAGTCAGAGCAGCTGTGGGCTCTTGCTCAGAAGCTCAGGAATCAGGATTTCTAGGACTATAACTTTTCTTTTTTTCTTCCTCTAGCCTGAGGGAGTGTAGTAGCTACCCCCAGTTGCTGGTCTTTGGATGTTCTTATTGTCCCCTTGCTTTTCCTGCCCTTCCAACACTTTTGTAAGCAATACCCTGTATTTATTTACTTCTGTTTAAAATACCCAGGATTTTTTTCCCTAATTGCTATTGTTGTTGTTAGGTGCCGTCCAGTATGTACCCGACTCATAGCGACCCTATGTACAACAGGGGAAACACTATTGTCAGTGCCTCTCTGCTGTTCATAGGGTTTTTAATGGCTGATTGTTTTTTGGGGAATGGGTTGCCAGATCCTTCTCCCAAGCCTACAGTACCTGGTGTTCCCAGGCGGTCTCCCATCCAAGTACTAACCAGGCCTGACCCTGCTTGGCTTCCAAGATCTGACAGGATCGGATGCCACAGGGCTACAGCTACAGGCTTTTCCTAATTAGACACTGACTAATACATGCAAAATTAACCCCATTTTACAGTTAAAGAAATTAAAATTTAAAGAGAACAAGTGACTTAACCAAAGGCAGACTAAGGACCACCGATAGGGAATACTACACAGGAAGAAACAGAATAAAAGAATAAAAGAATAAACAGAAAATAAAAGAATAAAATAAAATAAAAGAATAAAATAAAATAAAATAAAATAAAAGAATAAACAGAATAAAAGCCATCTGCTTTCCAGGTGCCTTTTGAGGCATGAATATGAATACCAATGTGAGTTTCCTCTGAAACAAATGGTCAGTTCTGCCCTGGTAGATAATATCCTTTATAAATAGCATGATTGTTGGTAGATAACCACCTTATAAATGGCCTAGATGGTGGCCAGCAGCACCCTTTACATATGAAAACAATAGGTGCCTCCATGTCAGGGCTAGGCAGGGGGACCTCCTTCAAGGCAAGACCTCTACTACATTAAAGAGGAAAACCTGTTTTACAACCAAAGAAGGCCAGCCTAAGTGAAAAAAGAAGAAATATGACAGACCTAAAGAAATAGGAGGAATATTGGCCCCCCTTAATGAGATATGGACTTAATAACCTTCCCCTATCCTGCAGTTCATAGATGTTCACAGCTTCCTGTAGATCTTTACAGCTGGGCCTGCCCACTTTCTGACTGCTAATTCAGAAAGCATAAATGGAAATATTCACAGTTGTTCATGGACTTTTACTGCTGAATTGGTTTATTTTTGTTTTTGCTTTTGATTACTGGGGGAGGTTGAACCCAGGGCCTGCACATACTAGGCAAGAGCTCTACCACTGAGCTACACTCTAAGCCTTTTTAAAATTGTCTACCTGGAGAAAGGCATCATGTTTAGGAGAGTGGCAGGTCAAGGAAAAAAAAGGAAAACCCTCCACCAGATGGATTGACACAGTGTCTGCAACAATGGGCTTAAACATAAATAAGATCATGTGCCTGGCACAGAATCAGGAAGTGTTTTGATCTGCTGTACACAGGGTTGCTATGAGTCCGACTCGACTAGATGGCACCTAACAACTATGAAACAGATTCTTACTAAATTGCACAGGCTGCCTCTGGTCTCGAACTCGCAATCCTCCTGCCTCAGCCGCTGTAGTCCCTGGGATTACAGGCATGCACCACTGTGCCTGGTCCAACCTGTCCATTTTCTGAATTCTAACTCAGAAAGTGTAATTTTCTTTTTCCATCTCCCTTCTCCCAACACTGGTCCAAATTCCAAGCTTCCTTGCCCTTACAAGGTTAATCTCCCTTTCGCTAACTCTAAATAAACTCAAAAGTTCCTGTGTGGGTCTGGTTTTAAATTCTTTTATAAACAAGACCAAGAATCCAAAGAAGGCATCTATGTGCCCAGTGACACCACTCCTGCCTCACTGTGTTCCAGACACTCTGGTCCAATGACTGGAACAATCCAAGCCCATTTGCAGTCCAGAGCCGCTGCACTGATTTTTTCTGCAAGGAACATTCTGTCTCCAGACCCTCACGTGCATGCTCTTTCTTTTCACTCGGGTCTCATTCAAGTATAACCTTTTGAAAGACACCTTCTCTTACCACTGTAACCTCCTAGTCACTCCATTACATCATCCTGTGTCTTTTCCTCTTGGTATTTACCACTGTCTGAAAATATTTATTGACTTAATTGTTCATCTCATTGGAATGGAAAGCCCATGAAACCAGGAACAGTGTGCGTCTTACTAAATGCTGTACCTCTGTGCCTAGAAGACTGCCTAGCACAGAATATATCCCAATCATTATTTGTTATAAGGATGAGTGAATGAAAAATGTAGGAAAAGAAGTGGCAGATTATTTTTGAGTATAGCTAGGATGTGCTCTCCTATTGGCTGTTTCTTGCCAGGAATTCAGGGATGTAGGAGCCCTGCCCTGGGGAATTCCAGTTTACACTGCCCAGGCTGTGCTGTCAGTAGGTGCTCAGGTAACACATGCTGAGTGAATCAGCTTGCCCATGAACATCTCAGTGTCTGTGCATTAACTGTGATCAAGAGACCATGCTGTGGGATCTCAGCTTGTCAGCAGATTAGAAACAGATGGCCAGCTAGCAGTAAAGGGGAAGGAGATAGACTTGGAGAGTCAGGGAGACCATCCTGGCTCCAGAGTTGTTTTCATTTACTCTATGCACTAGACATTGACGTGGTACCCGCTTCACCAATGACAGCAGCATTTCTGGAGTGCTTCCTGAGAAGCCATGGTAGCATAGGGTAATCTCTGCCCTTGGATGGCCTAGGTTCAAATCCAGCATTCTTTACTGCAGCATGACCTTGGCAGGTCTCTCAGGTGTCCTGTGCCTTGCTTTCTTCATTTGCAAAGTGAGAATGTCGATGACAAAAGTATCACTTTCACAGGGTTGTTGTGAAGATCAAAAGAGGAAATCACTTAACATACAGGATGGGTTTGGGCATTCCATTACACTCAGATGTTACTGTTATGTTGGGCTTGGTTTAAGTTCCATTCATGTGTCACCTCATGAAATATTCCCAGCAAACCTGAGGGGAGGTACTAATTTCATCCCACGTTAAAAACAAGGAAGCTGAGACACAGAGAAGCTATGAAAGCAGCCCCATGCAGAAGCTGGCACCATCCTTCAAACTTAGGGATGGATGCTCTTAGAATCCCTGGTACACCTCTTAATCACCACCTTGGTCCAGAGAAGAGACAGAAACATCCATAGGTAGGCAGGAAGTGACATGATGACATGGTAACGGTAACGCTTCAGAGGCCTCTAACATGTGCTACACATTGGCACTTGGAGGTGGGCTTGGATGACCCAATTTGAAAAGCCAGGAACTTCCTAGAGTCCAAGACAAGTCCAAGGTCTTGAAGCATAAAAGTTGGCTGGGAGGTGAAGGCATTTTAGGCAAAGCATGACACATTGGTGGACTTGCAAACAGTCTGAATTTGCCAGCCTGGCAAATAATCCAGTCCCAGGCAGGAAGGGGAGGCAGTTGAAGTTGCAGAGGCAGGCAACCTTCAAACTAGGGAGGCCGCCTCAATTGTACTAGGGAGCATGAGTCACACTCCACTGGTGAGGAGGAGCTGAGGGGATCTTAAGCAGCTAACACCAGTGTAGAACTGTGAGCTGGAGGAAAACGCACGAGGCATCCCCAGTGACTCCAGAGTCACGATGGCACCTGTCGTCTCTCCTGTTCTGGCCAGTGGAGTGCACCAGATTGGAGCAGGGGATAGGGGCCGTGCTTCTCCCCCTCTCTGAATGGGAAGATTTCCGCACTCATTTTGCATATATAATTATGGGCCCGACTAGTATATCTAGCAACGTTGTCTGTGGGAGCAGAAGGGCCTCGCAGTCCACAAACGGCAAGGACTCCCCCCCTCCCCGCAGTAAACCACAGGTATGGGTGGCAACAACGAGGGCTCTCTTTACAGCAATGTCCCGCCAGGTCGTGGGGCGGGGGCTGGCCAGGTGGGACAGTTTGTCCAGAATATGGCTTCAAAGATGCCAACAGGGAGGACGATGTGCAGGAATGGGACGTGTGGCAGAGAATGGGTTTCGAACAGGCCTGCCTTTCCCGCAGGTCCCTACTTCCTTCCTAGGCATTCCCCGGCGCTGTAGCTCTTTCTTCTCTTTGCTTTCGGACTCTCCTCCAACAGCTTGCCCCGCAGGCAGGGACCTCCGTGCAGCAGAAGCCGCGTCTGTCTGCGCCTCCCAAGTATCTTCTGGGTCCAGGGAATGTGCGGGGAGAGCATGGGGAGCCACGTCTGCCTCGCATGACCTGAGTGGGCCGAGGCTGCCATGAAAGGCAGGAGCGGAAAGGCCGGGACCGGGCAGACCGCACGGGCAGCCACGAGAGGTGGACGCGCGCGGGGCCGGGCCGCCCCCGCGCGGCGCCCTGGGAGTTGTAGGCGCTTTTTTTCCGCTCTCCTTCAGCCACTCGCTCTGGATGTCCAAGGACGTCCAGGCGGCGGACACCGCCACTCGCAGGGTTGCAACTCCGGGACTCGCTCTTCACGCGGCGCCCGCCCCGCTCCCGGCTGCGCGCCCGCGGCCCGGCGGCCGCTTCCGGCGCGCGGCATTGTGGGAGCCGTAGTCCCCGCGCTGCCGCCCGCCGCGCCCCGGCCGCCCGCCGAACTACGTTTCCCCTCGGCCTGCGCGCCCTCCGGAGCCGCCTCGGCGCCAGCCTCGGCCGAGCCGAGTGTCTCCAAGATGGCCGCGTGGGGAAGGAGGCGTTTGGGCCCGGGCAGCAGCGGCGGCAGTTCCCGAGAGAGGTGAGGCCGGAGGCTCGAGGCTGGCGAGCAGGGAGCTCGGGGGCCCGGCCGGCAGGGCCCCGGGGCCGCGCGACCGCCCGAGCCCTCGCCCGGCTCTCCTCCCCGCCGGGCTCCAGTCGGGAGCCCCGGGTTCTGGGTGGAGCGGGCCGGCGCGGCCTCCGCGGAGCGCTGGCGCGGGACGGGTGGGCGGCGGGCGGGGCGGGCAAGGCGGTGCGCGCGGGCGCGAGGTCGGACGTCTGGCAGGCCGTACGGCCGCCTGGCTGCCCGCGGCCGAGCGCTGTGGAGCTCGCGCCCGCCTGGCCACGCACGTGGTCGTCTCGGCCACTGCCCGCGACGTGGCGAGGACTGACTCCCGGGGGAGAAGGGTGGGGAGAGGTTCGCGGGCGAAGGGCCGCGGGCAGGGCGTGTGGTCCACGCTGGTGGGGGAGCCTCACCCTCCCCACACGCTCTCTGGGCCTGGGACCTGCCGCCTCCTCGAGGGGCGATTTTCGCGACTTTTCGAGGGTTCCCCACCAGCGGTCCTGCCCCGAAAGTCCTTTAAAGTGACCTTTCCTAGTGAATGGCCTGCGGGCAGGGCGCTAGGAGCTTTTTTCCTTCCACTGTGGGTCTCAGTTTGAATCACTGATTCCCAGAAGAACAGATTGGAGTAGTCTGGGTGTTTCTTGTTCAATCTGCAGTTTTTGCTTCTGGAAAGCATTTTCAGCTAATGAAAGTTAGTAGAAACAGTTCAAGCCACTAGAAGTTTGGGAGACGGATGCATATCGGTGGAGCCACCTGGATTAAACTGTCCTATCCATTTGCCAAGGCGTGACTGGTGTAAGGAGGTTAGAAGAATGAGAAGTTATGGCTTTGCTTTTTTTGGTCTTATCGGTGAGGTTTATCAAAAAGAAAAGTTCTGTCGCTCAACCGCTCTGTTCCTTTTCTTTGACCGATGCCATCCCATGTTCGTTGCTGTTGCCCGCAGATGGCTTTCCTAGCCCAGACATTCTTCCTGTTTGGCAATAGAGATAGCTTACATTTTATTCTTGAGCTCACAGTTGCCCAACATTGTCCATTCTGCGTTTCCTTGTCCTTGGAAAATCAGTGGTAAGGAGTTTGTTTTTCTAACTCCACTTGATGTTTCTTAGATTATTGTGCACCATGGAGTCATTCCCGACTCATAGTGACCCTCATAGAGTATTCAAAGGCTGATTGTGTCCTCAGAGAGTGCAGAGCAGCGCTCTACCAGCTGAACTAAACCCCAGCACGCATTTCTTAGATGAAGATGATGATGATGATGATGATGTTAGGTGCCCGTGGAGTTGGTATCCGACTCATAGCAACCCTGTGTACAACAGGTAAAACACTGTTGTCAGTGCTTCTCTGCTATTCATAGGATTTTCAATAGTTGATTGGTTTTGGGGAGTGAGCTTCCGGGTCCTTCTCCCAAGCTTACAGCAACTGGTGTTCCCAGGTGGTGGTCTCCCATCCAAGTACTAACCAGGCCCAACCTTGCTTAGCTTCGGAGATCTGACGGGATCAGATGCCACAGTGGTTAGACAAGACTGTCAAAGAAAGTGATGTCTTTGGTTTCCACGTGTCCTTAAAAACTAGTGAACACTTTCAAGATCTGTAATCCCTTAGTAACAGGGAATGATCTGCTTAGAAAACTCAATATCAGAGAGAAAGGTATTCTTCCTCTGTAGATATAGACAACTGAAAGATCTAAATAGGGATGCCTCAGACATGGTATAAGAGTCTGGACAGCAAAGGTTAAGGTTTTATTGACCTAAGAAAATAGATATAGGGGGTTATTTTTCCTTTGTCTTAAAACAATATTAATTCAAAATAGAGTCTGGGAACCAACAGCCCGTGGGCTGAATCCAGTCCTTGATGGTTGAGTCTCAACAGCTTTTAAGAGAATTTAAATCAGGTGCTGACAGAGTTCACATAAAACTCCCTACAAAGCTGGTAGTGGTGCTCTGTCTTTGGTTAGGGCAAGTGCTCTCTGGTTCATCATTCCTCACCTGACAGCTTGACTCACTGCAGTTACCTGCCTGGGCTCTGTGGATTACAGGTTGCAACCTTTGGCCCAGAACTGAAGGCTCCACTCCCGCATGCAGCTGCTGTTAAGTCTGCTAGGAATGGGGCGGCTTGTTTTGTTGTTTCAGAGTTGCCATCTGCCCTCCTTCCAGATAATGTGGAGTGTCTGGAGGCTACCCCTCTGTTTGCCTTTGCTGTGAGGCGCTAGGCAGGTTCCAGGAGAGGAGTCATTTGCTTGAGTCCATCTTCCCTGACATCCTCCCACCCCTAGCAGGGCATGGAAACATGACCCGCCCCCTGGCTAGTGAGCTGGCTCTGGGTACACTCCATTCCTGCTCAGTTGGTGGCATGACTGTTTGGGTGGAGCAGGCCAGATTAATTGATTGCCCAGCACCATAGATTATGAGGTCTGAGTGTATTATTGGCTCTTGTCGCTAAAGTAGGCTGTTTATGGCTCCTAAATGATTTTGTTCCATGTCACATTCAGACTGACTCACATTTCAGCTCCAGATTAAGAGCACTTTCCAGAGTTGCTGTTCACACCTGGCTGACGTCTGCCTTATGCTGAAACTAAAGGAAACGCTGTCAGGTCTGGGGCAGGGGCTGGAGCCAGGCAACGCTTTCAACAGACTTGCCAGATTTGCCAGTGGCTGCAGCCTCTGGAGCATGTATTGTATTGAAAGGCCCTGCCTGGTGCCAAATTGTTGACTTAGAGCATGCAGTGGCTAGGTTCTTGCTTTGCCTGCTTCTTGAGTCTAAGACCAAACTGTCAGAGCAATTCATTAGCCACTAGCCACATGTGGCGATTATGTTTGAAATAAAATAAAACACAATGAAAAATTCAGCTCCTCAGTCCTATGGACCACATTTCAAGTGTTCAGTACCCGCTTTGGTTAGTGGCTAGTGGACAACACAGCTAAAAAACATTTCTATCACTAGAGAAAATTGTATAGATACAGACAGTGCTGGTCTAGACTAAAATAGTGGGGGTGGAAATAGCAAACTGATAGCTGCTTGCATGTTGATTTTTCTCTCCACTCCATTAAATCTAGGGAACGAACAGTATTTGTAATGAAGAACATCAGACTCTGAGCTGTAACCTGAATTCTTGTCCAAAATTCAGCATACTGGCAGCAAGCACATCAAACAGATTGCCACTTGTCCTGACGGCGTCTTTGAGGCACACTTGCCCATCTAGGAAAGCACAGAGCAGGTATCTGTGTTCTACCACCTGTGTGCCAGCCTGGACCAGCTTGCAGACAGCCCCACCTATCTTACTGGGGCCGCTTGGCGCCAGTCTCTCAGGGCCCCTGAGCATCCCTGAGCTCTCCGTGCTTGTTGGAATGTGAGTATAGCCGTGTGCTCTGGTTCCTGTTTTTATAATCATGTAAAGATGTACTTGATCTGCATCTGATCCTATGATGCAGGGGGTCCTGGGGTGTTCAGGTTTTAGGGTTAGACAGTTTTCTGCAGCCTTCCCTCCCCTGGCCTGTGCAGCTGTCTATCCCAGCATCTGTTAGGCAGCCAGTTCCTTGGAATTACTATGGGCTCACCTCCACACCCTTCCCTGCTGTGTTCTCTCCGAGGGCTCTGCAGTATCTGTGAGCACATGTGGACAACGACCCTGTGGCTAATGGAGGGTTTAGTGCCCACTCCAGCTGAACAAATGGCCCACTAGCTTTGTGGGCGAGTTGGTTTGCATTCCTGGGGTGACCAACCCCCTTTCTGCTCTAATCCTTCCCTTTCAGAGCTGGGGGCTCTTGAGGTTTAGAGTATTTAACTTCTTAGGTGACTCCCATTCTGGCTCTCGTGTGGGGAGTTGCCCTTTTCTCTGGTCCGGATTAGATGAGCAAGCCCACTGCTTGTGCCCAAATCTGTCCATATGTAGCCACTGTGGTCTGTGGGGTTCTGCTTGCCTACTTAGGGGTGCTGGCACTCACAGCTGGGCCGCACATGCCCACAGACATGGATAGTGTAGGTTAGGATTGGCAGTGGTTCACCCTCTCTGGTGTTAATGCTCCTTAACATTTGTGGGGCACATTTCCATTTTCCTTCATCAATTTGCGTTGATTTGCACCTCAGTGGTTCAGTTCTGCCACATTCCAGTGAAGGTCGCGTCTGAGGAGGGCAGGCTGGATCTGTGTCCAGAGAGTAGGGAGGGCCTGAGGCCTTACCTCATTTGGATGTCTCTGCCTTGCCTGGGGTGGACATGTGTTCTGTAGTGAGCGAGGGACAGAGGTGGGAGGTGCTCATCAGTGAGCACATCCCAGGATCCTCCCCTTGCTCCTGTGTTCTGTCCTTGGTGCCAGTGGCAACTTTGTGGGCACACAGTTCTTGGAAAAAGCCAATAACCATAGAGTAGTCATAACCGTTCTCTAGATTAGGGCTATGCAGAAGAACTTTCTGTATATGTGCTGTGTGTCTGTGTAGCCAGGAGCCATGTGTGGCTGCCGGGGGCTTGAAATGTTAGTGTGCCTGAGGGGCTGAGTTTTCTATTTTGTAGTTAATTTCAGTTTAAACAGCCACAGATGCCTTGCATGGGGTGGTTTGCAGCTGTCCTCTTCATTTGCACACCTGGCTCAGGGCCCCACATCACTCACTGCAGTGTCTTCGGCCTGGTCTGACAGGAGGGAAACTAGCTCAGGGCTGCAAGGTGTTTTTAACCTTGGACACAAAACCAGTAAGTGAGAGGGAACTTGAACCCAGACTCCTTAACTCCCACACAGGATGCACTGTGTCCTTGTTGCTGGGGCAGAGGAGCTGCTCATTTACCAGCCTGCAGAGCAGAAAAGCGACTTCTTACACATGGCTTTCTGTGTGACAGGAAAAGTGTCAGGAGCTCTTTGGACTGTCTAGAATCATCCTCAGTGTTTGAGACTATCTGCCTGTGCCTCTTTGACCTGTAAATCTGCGGTATAGGATTTGATGGCTTCATCTTTGTGCTTTCTTTTGGGTCCTGAGGAAGCAGTGCTTGATTTACAAGAAGTGGGTTCCCGGGATTGGAAGTCCAGCTCCTCATATCACAAGTAGTGATCAAGTGATCACCTTTACAAAGTGAAAAGCAGCCTGATAGATGGACCTATTTTAAATTTCCAGGCACCAATTTCCTTAATTACCATAAGTGTTTTTCTCTTCCAGTCATTCATTGCAAATGTGTTTCTACTAAAGTCTTTTGGGAACCTGTTATATTCAGGCCTAGAACTAGGGGTGCCATGGTGAAATGCCTCTGTCTTCAAGGAGCTTGAGCTGCTTCCCTTTTTACCTACTTATTATTTCCAGTCCTGGCGTGTTGAACCCAGGACCTCACCCATGCTAAGCAAGTGCTCTGCCACTGAACTGCATCCCTAGCCCCCCTTTTTAGTATTTTGAGACAGGGTCTCACTTAGTTGCACAAGCTACCTCTAGTCTCAAATTCATGATCCTCCTGCTTCAGCCTCTCAAGTTGCCAGGATTATAGTTGTGCACCACTGCGCCCAACTTCCCTTTGCAGTTTAGATGTGAGCTCCTATTTGACCCCTACTGAGAGCCTAGGGTCCCACTCCAGGAAGTGGGCCTAAAGTCTGCTTCTACAATAGTCAGATTGGGGGGTTCTGGGTCCAGCAAGGCCTGAAAATGGTGGAGGTTCCTAGGGCAGCATGGCCGGTGCTCTCTTGAGTGAAACAGAGGAATGGAATTGCTCTTGTCTTTCATGGCAGAAATTCAGGGTGTGAAGGCCAGCACGGCACCTCAGCCATGAGATGCTTCCTGCTCCCTGCCATGGGAGTGGCCTCTCCAGGGCACTGAGAGGGTGCTAGAGTGGGAGTGAGCTGCCTCCTGCTTTTTTGGCAGCCGAGGTCCCCCAGCTACTCGGGAAGTGGAGGCAGAGGATTATGAGTTTGAGGCCAGAGGCAGCCTGTGCAATTTAGCGAGACCCTGACTCAAAAAATAAAGATGTGACTGGGGGGGTGCAAGGCCCTGGGTTCAATCCCTCAGCAACAGAACAAAAACAACAAAAATAAAATTTAAAGGTCACCTGTTGGTCACCACCTGAAGAAAACAACTGTAAATTTTTTTTTTTGTGGTGTATAACGTCTTTGACAATTTCCTCATGTGCCTATCTTGTGTTTTTTAAAATCACATGTTAATACATGAGAAGTTAGGTTTATAACATGCGAAACAGACATGCTACAACATGCTGCCCCTGAAAAACATGATGCTAAATGAAAGAATCCAGTTACAAAACACCTGTATGAAATGACTCTGTTTACCTGGAGGGACCAGAACTGTCAAGTCCAGAGAGTCAGGAAGCAGACTGGTGGTTGCCAAGGGCCGAGAAGCGTTAGGGGAGATGGAAAGTGCCCTTAATGGGTACAGGGATTGTTTTTGTCAGGTGATGAAAAAATTTTTTTAAAAGTGGTGTTAGTTGTACAACTCTGAAAATGATGAGTGGTTGAATTGTCTACCTTAAGTGGTCTGTGCATCCTCTCTTGATAAAATTACTATTTAAAAATATAAATCAAGAGCCAGGTATGGTGACACTCATCTATAATCCTAGCACGTAGAAGGCAGAGGCAGGAGGATGGATATGAGTTTGAGGCTAACCTGGGCTACACAGTGAGATGCTGTCTCAAAACCAGCCAACCAACCAGCCAACAACTAACCAACCAAACAAACCCCAAGGACTGAGGATGCAGGTCAATGGTAGATCGGTTGTAGGCAATTTAGCCTACTAGGTATGCATCAGGCCCTGGGTTCCATCTCTAGCACTGCCAAAAAAACCCCAACCAAACAAAAAAACCCAGAACCACATCGAGAGACCATACCCATTAGGATAGTCACTATTTAAAAGAAATAAAGCAGAGCTTGTGGAGAAATTGAATCCTTTTTCCTCTATTGGTGGGAAGGTAAAATGGTACAGCCTCTGTGGAAACCAGTATGGCAGGCTCTCAAAAAATTAAAAATAGAATTACCATATAATCCAGCAATTCTTCTGTGCATATATTCAAAAGAATTGAAAATAGACTTGAATAGATACTTGTATGCCTGTGTTTATAACAGCATTATTCACAACAGTGAAAAGGTAGAGACAACTCAAGTGTTCATTGGCAGATGAATGGATAAACAAAATGTGATACAGCCATACAATGGAATCTTATTCAGCCTTTATAAGGAAGGAGAATCTGGCATGGGGTACCATATGTCTGGCCCTTGAAGACATTATTCGAGAGAAAGAGCCAGTTACAAAAGGACAAATACTGTGTGATTTCACACATATGAGGTCCCTAGAATAAAATACATAGAGATAGAAAATAGAATGGTGATTACCAGGGGCAGGAGTAGGGGGGATGAGGAGTTACTGTTTAATGGGTACAATTTTGGTTTTGCAAGATGAAAAAGTTCTGGAGATTGGTTGTGTAAGAGTGCAAATGTATTTCATTCTTCTGTACTTGGCAAATGATTGAGATGGTAAATTTTATGTGCATTTTACCACAATTAAATAATAATAAAGTTTGTACTTACCACTCAGCTTTACAGTAGGAGACTAGTGTTACCTTGGCCCACATGAGCTTCCCCAGGCAGAGGCCACCTTGGTTGCAAATCCTCATTTCCTTGCTCTTCATAGTTGTCAGTTAAAATGAGTCGTCAGTGACACATGCTGTAGTTTTGTGCTCCTGAGTGGTACACGAGAGGCATTTACTATGGGCCCGCTTACAGCTGGAGCTCCTTTTGGCCTGACTATGGTAGCAGGAGGCCTCATTTAATTCTCGCTTCTCTTTTCAGTCGGTTTTGCTTTCACCAAACAGTGCTGCTCTGAACATTCCTGCATAGTTCTTGACTTTTGAGGAGATGTCTCCAGACTTTGGGGACTCCACATACAAAATACCTCCAAGAGTGACCTCGTAGCGGTGTGTGGTAAACTGCAGGCTAGGTACTAGTCATGCTGCCAGGCCCATGCTCAGGGTACCCAGGTCCCACAGGGGACATAGTGTGTCCTGTTGAGTTTTCATTATGGGTGCCTTTTGACTGCAGTGGCAGCATTTCAGGGGGATTTTTTTTGGCCATCTGTCCCCAGAACTGATTTACCTCAGTGCATGGAGGGTCTAAGGGCTAAATCTTGTTGCAAGTGGAGAGAGGCAGGCAGGCCTAAGACACCCAGTCACAAGTGCCCATGACCTGAGGTCTCTAACAAGGTTGCCACCTGCCCCACTGAAGGCTCAGGATGCAGAGTGACTCTAGTGCTGGCGAAGTGTATTAGGACAATGACCCTGCTTCCTAAGTGCCAGAGATTATGCCCAGTTTGAAAGGGTGAAAAGTCATTTAGAAAAAAGGGACTCCCCTTTTCTTTCCTGAGCCTCTCAGTTCCCTCCCTAGTGACATTCATATTCTCAGGTCTCTCTCCAGACATGTTGAGTGCACTACAGGCTTGGCCCAGTGGCGCATGCCTATAATTCCAGTGACTTCTGAGGTGGAGCCAGGAGGATTGTGAGTTTGAGGCCAGAGGCAGCCTGTGTAACTTAGTAAGAGCCTACTTCAAAGTAAAGAATAAAAAATGATCTGGGAGTATAGCCCACAGGTAGAGCACTGCAAAAAAGGATATGCGAGGCTTGGGTTGAACCCCAAGTTCTACAAAAAAAAAAAAGCCAAAACCAAAACAAAACCCCCACTACAGGTGGCTAATTATAAACACCATTCTATACCTTGCCTTTTCTCCCTAATTTGATTTGATATTTTTGTAATCAGTGCCACATGCCCCTCCCCCATTCTTTAGTGGTCATTGCACGCATGGACTGCAAAGCAAAAATATAGTCCCTTAGTACACCCTGAGCTCACAAGATTCCAAGTGGCTACATATTGAGCATCCCTAATCCAAAATGCTATAAAATCCAAGATTTTTGAGTACCAACGTGACACCACAAGTGGAAAATCCCACATTAAACCTTATGTGGTGGGACACAGCATACGGGTGCATTAAAAACAGTGTAAAATTACCTTCAGGCTATGTGTACAAGCTGTAGGTGAAACATAAATGAATTTCTTATTCAGACTTGGGTCTTACCTTGACATCTCATTATGTATATTCAAATATCCCTCAATCCAAAAATACCCACTATCCAAAGCACTTCTGTTCTCAAGCATTTTGGGTAAGGGACTCTTAACCTGTATCACCTTTTTAAAAATCTGCTTCTGTATACCCAGGGTCAGGCCACCCAGGTTCTAAGGCCCTTCACCTTACAAGTTGGGTTCAGTTGGTGATGCTTTGCATGGTTCAAGGCAACCTTCCACCTGGACGCTTAGCCAGGTTCCAGCTCCTGGGAAGCTCAGCCTCCAGTTTCTGAAGTAGAAGATTCCAGAATCCACATTACCTGTGCAGACCCGATGCTGGCAGAACTTGCATGTGCAGTAGCAGACAGTATCCCACTCCCACCAGCACACTGGGAGGTGAGGTGCGGACTGCTGGGTCTGGTGGGCTCTGACGAGGGTCTCCTGGTTTGTATGTTTCTGTTGGTTTTGGTTTGAACGTTGCCATCACCTCCTTTGCATGTCATACAGGATCCTAGAACTTTCCTTCTCTAAAGACCCTTCTTTGTTCCTGTGGATACCGCAAGAACTCCTTTCCTCGACCAGCTCCCCTGCAGAATCAATGCTTCTGGTCCAGGGCAGGGTGCCCCCTGCTGAGCAGGCTCCAGAGAGCCCCCAGCCTCCATGAAGCACTTGGATCGTTAGCCAGCTCAGCTCTTGCATTCATGCCATGTGGCTGGGCTGAGTCCATGCTTGCCTTAGTGGTTGGGAGTAGGCTGGGGTGCCCACAGTAAGATACTGGGGCTCTGGGGAGCTGAGGCCGGCCTGGGAGGCAGTGTCTGGAGATGTGAGGATTGGGCGGATGCACATGTGTCTACACAGGCTCACTGCAAGGTGTCGTGCTTGCAAGACTGCATAGTGGGTGCCTGGGCCACAGTGAGGGCTGAACCCCACTGACCTGGTGAGAGTCTGCTGCTATCCCTCTCGCATCGTGGGGGCTGCAGTGCCTGACAACAGCAGCCAGGTAGGAGCTTGGAGCACTGGCCTCATTCCTAGGCATGTCAGCGCTTGTGGACACACCCACTAATTTGTCTTGACGAATGGCAGAAGACAGCCTTGTCTCCACACTTGCCTCAGGGCGCCTGGCCCCAGGGTGCCTGCTGTGCAGAGGGGTTGGGGTGGGAGCCCTGGGTAGATACAGGTGCCAGCTGGGCTTGCAGAGGGAGCCTAGGGCTGGTTAGGTGTGGGGCAGGGCGCGGTCGTATCTACCGCTGATGTGTTTCCGAGATGGAGCAGTCTGTTCCAGGTGCTGCTTTAACTAGGCATTTCTTGTTAGGTTGAACAGCACTTTTTCACTACATTCAGAATGGCTACAGGCCTGCTGGGCAGAGGAGGCCATGACATTAGGTTTGATTAGCATTTGGTGAGAATACTGTGTAACCCCAGCTTGACATTGATTTGCTTTGGGTGTTCCACGGAGATGAGCGCTTGCCTCTGACTCCTGGTGCACAGAAAGGTGTCTCTTAGCCCACTTTGAAAGTCAGCAGGACTCACGGTTGGCTTGGAAGCTCCTCTTAGTTTCACAGATGGAAGTGTGCTCTAGCCCTTCAGCCTCTCTTGGCTGATGAACTGGAGACCACAAAGGAAATGAAATCTCTTGGCCATGAGTGCTGCTACCTGGGGTCACCCCCTTTGCACTGACCTCTTCTTGAGAAATGGTCTTGCTGTATAGCTCAGGCTAGCTTTGAACTTGCAATCTTCCTGTTTCAGCCTCTCGAGTGCTTGGATCACAGGCCACCATGCCCATCCTTGTTGTTGTTAGGTGCCAGGTGCTGTTGATAGTGACCCTACATACAATAGGCCAAACACTATTGTTAGTGCTTCTCTACTATTCATAGGAGGGGCTGGGATTTAGCTCAGTGCGTAGAGCGCTGCACTGCAGTCTCTGAGGTCCCGAGTTCAATTCCCAGCACCGCAAAAATGGGAGAAGGACCTGGCAATCCACTCCCAAGGCAATCCTGAAACAGTCAGCCATTGAAAACCCTATGAGGGTCGCTATGAGTCGGATACCGACTCGTCGGCACCTAACAACAACTATTCATAGGGTTTTCAGTGGCTGATTGTTTTTGGGGAGTGTGCTGCCAGGTCCTTCTCTTAAGTTTACAGCACCTGCTGTTCCCAGGAGGTCTCCCATCCAAGTACTAACCAGGCTTGACCTTGCTCAGCTTCCAAGATCTGATGGGATCAGATGCCACAGTCGTACCCCTGCAGGCATGCCCAGCCTTAGCACCGACCAAATGAGAGCTGCTTAGCCCCACCCTCCTCCTGCTGGAGTGAAACTCCACCCTTGTTTGCTTGCTTGCTTATGGTGGTTTGTTTGTTTGCTTTTGCAGTAGTTGGGGGTTGATTCCAGAGTTTCACACTTCTTTGCAGGTGCTCTACCACTGGGCCTGCACCCCCAGCCCAGTTTTTATTTCGAGTCAGAGTCTCACTAAGTTACACAGGCTGCCTTTGGCTTCGAACTTATGAATCCTCCTGCTTCCACCTCCCGAGTATCTTGGATTATAAACCTATGCGCTGTGTCCCAGCCAAATGTGTCTTTTAAAATGCTGGATTCTGCTTCGGAGAAACAATTGCAGTGGCGTCTCTCTCACCTTCCTTTCCTCATTTGTGTGCCTTGTTGCTGTCCTATGCTGACGCTTTTTTTCCTTTGTGTGCTGGAGATGAAGTAGGGCCTCCCCCATGCTAGAGAAGTGCTCTGCCTCTGAGCTGTACCCTAGCTCCATGCTGAGGCTTCTGATCTGACCCCAGGGAACAGTTCAGTCAGGACTGGTGATTTAATTAGGAGGCCTTGCTTCAGCCCAGCTTAATTATAGTCACTGTTTTAAGGTAAAGCATTTGCCTCAGTCCAAGCCAGTGCCTTTTTTATAAAAGGGCCACCTACCTGGGAGTGAGGTTCCTTCCCTGTGCACGTGGAGACAGTCAGCCCATTACCCGTGACTTTGGTTTTTGACATGACCACATAAGAACATTGATTGATGTTCCATCCAACTAGATAGGATGAAACTGGCGTCTGCGGGGTGCCCATCTGCTTAACTGAGAGGAGGTTTTACAGTGCTGGTTCTTGGCTGGTAGTGGAGCTCTGTGGTAGAGCAGGTCCTCAGCATGTGGAAGGCCTGGGTTCCGTACGCAGCACCAAAAATGAACAAGTAAATAAAATGAAAAATAAAGCACCAAACCCTGCCCAGGAGTGATAACAGGAAGGACTCCAGTCTGTCAGGCTCTCTGGCCTGTCATTTTCCTTGATGTTTTCCCTTGGTGAGTTCCACAGCCCTTCTCATGCCACTTCTTGCATCTTTAAAGGAGACCTGGGATCTCCAGGTGCTGAACCAAGAGGCTCTAGGAGTGACCTTTGTTTAAAGCGTCCTCACTAGCCAATAATGTGTCAGGTCGCTGATCAGGTGACTCTGCCCATCTCCCTGTGGCTTCCCTCTGCCCAGCTGCTTGGTGTGTGCATGCCCAGGGCAGGCTGAGTGGCTGGATCTTCTGTCTGAGAGCACAGGGCTGATGACCTATAGGTAGATGGTCACATTGACACTTATGTGACCCAGTACACTGTCCTAGAAACCCCAGTTATAGGGGCATGGACTTGGGTGGAGAGGCAGTGACCACCAAGGGGCCTTTTGTCCTTTGTGGTGGGTCTGACCAACGGGACCAGGGGCTACTTTTCACTGGTGTGTGTGACAGAGATGCCTCTATGTGGCCTGGGTAGTAACATTGTGGGTTAAAAGCTTGGTCCTTCCTGGAACTGTGTGTAGAGTGTCCTTGTGAGACTTGGATACAGAAGGCTTCCGTAGATGAGCAGGTGACATAAAACTAGGAGAAGCAGTCTGTGTTGCATGACAGTCTTGAGGCTCAGCAAGATGTAGAAAGGCTGAAACAAGACCTTTGAAAGGGGGTGTGAGGGTTAATCTTGATTGTCAACGTGGTTGGGTTGAGAAAGGCCTGGGAGATTAGGTGTGTCTGTGAGGACATGTCCAGAGATGAACAGATCAGGAGGGCTCTGGCCTGATCAGTGGGTTAATCCATTGGTGGGTATGACAGTTGAATAACCCATTGGGAGGTAGAGGTGGAGGAACTGGGGGTGGAGGAAGAGGCTCCCTCTTTGCTGAGTATCTTTGCCGAGTGGATCTTGCCCTGGCCCCTCCTGTCTGGCTGGGTTTCCTGGCTGCCGTGTGTGAGCAGCTCTGTGTACTGCGGCCTTCCATCAGGGTGCTCTGTCTCAGCACAGGCCCAGAAACCTGGACTCAGGCTGCTGTGACTGAAACCTCTGAAACTGGGTCAAAAGAAACCCTCCCCTTGAACTGGACCTCTCAGGGATTTTGTCACAGGGATGCAAAGACTAACACACATGAGGAGGACTGTGCAGTCCTGTGTTTAGGTTTGCTGTCATGGGTGGGAGAAGATTCTGCATGGGTGGGAAGTGTGCACAGGAGAGGCCTCGAACGAGGATCTGGGGCTGAGGCCCCGCTGCCATCTGGTCTGTAGCAGAGCTGAGCTTTCCCTGTGGCTCCACATTGCTCTTCATCTGGGCAGGCTCATGCCATCCATTCCCCAGGGGTCATGCTGGCCCCTCGAGGCAGGTTCCCGTGAACAGTAACAGTGTCCTAATGAGCATGGCAGCAGCTGTGACTGGTCATGATGGGCGCTGTTTGGGCTTCATGTGTGAGAAGCCCCACGGGTCCCTCCTGCTGTCTGAGCTGAGAGCCACTGCCGCTCCTGAGACGTTGCCTTTTCCAGCTCAGAGGGGGCTGCATTCCTCCGCAGTGGCTGGTGTTCCCAGGTTTCCTGGTGTCTTTCAGGGGCCCCTGGGCAATAATGAGGAGGGGCCAGTGGGCTGTGCTGTAGCCTGTCCTTCAGGGGCAGAGCAGCCTGGTTTCCTGGCACCCAAGCCAAATTTGTCCCTCTTTCCCTTTGGTTCTGCAGGCAGAGGGTGAGCACTTTGGGTCTGAGCAAAGGGCCGGATGCTTTGCATCTGCTGCCTGGGGCTCTGTTGGTTCCCACCAAGGCGCCTCTTCCTGTAAGTAGCCTGAGGAACCAAGAGCAGCCCCTGTTGGCCTCATCCTTCTCTTGTGTCCTCCTCTCCATGGCGTGCTGGGTGAAGACCGTGCTCCCTTTGGGCTCTGTGCCTACTTAGACCTCTTTGCCATGCTACTAGCAGGCTCCCTGCCAGGCCAGTGCCCTTCTCCTGCATCTTTTTGTTTCACTGTTTTATTCTTTCAGGAAAAAAAAAATCTTTATTGATGGTCTTGTGTGTTGGGTTCTGAAGCAGATAAACCTAGAAGTGAGATGTGCCCTCGGGCCAGGCCCACACTACCCCAGGCCTTAACGAGTTCGTGCTTCTCACCCTAACCTCCTTTCTCTCTTCCTCCACCAAAGGGTGAGCTTGTCAGCCACAGACTGCTACATCGTGCACGAGATCTACAATGGGGAGAACGCCCAGGACCAGTTTGAGTATGAGCTGGAGCAGGCCCTGGAAGCCCAGTACAAGTACATTGTGATCGAGCCCACCCGCATCGGCGATGAGACAGCCCGCTGGATCACCGTGGGCAACTGCCTGCACAAGACGGCCGTGCTGGCGGGCACTGCCTGCCTCTTCACCCCTTTGGCACTGCCCCTGGATTATTCCCACTACATCTCCTTGCCTGCCGGCGTGCTCAGCCTGGCCTGCTGCACCCTCTATGGGATATCCTGGCAGTTTGACCCTTGCTGCAAGTACCAGGTGGAGTACGACGCTTATAAACTGTCCCGCCTGCCTCTGCACACGCTCACCTCCTCCACCCCAGTGGTGCTGGTCCGGAAGGACGACCTGCACAGAAAGAGACTGCACAACACGATAGCACTGGCCGCCCTGGCGTACTGTGTAAAGAAGGTTTATGAGCTCTACGCTGTATGACTGCAGGAGAGTGGGACGCGGAGCAGAACCACATGGCCCACAGGAGACAGAGGACTCAGATCGCTACTGCGGCACTTTGTGCTTGCTCTGTGAGGTGGCAGAGCCAGAAGGTGTTTGATTTATTACTTGTTATTTTAAAATAATAACACAGATCATGGGTGTACCAGGGGTTTTTCTGCTCACTACACTAAGATGTGGATTTCCATAACCCAGGAGCTGGTCTGAGGCTGTGGAAGTCTGGGCAGTGGAATGTGATGGAAGCCACCGCTACTGAGGGGGTGTGAACACGCTTTGGGGGGGGGTGTCTTTAAGTATATTGTTTAACTGTACCATTCAGAGCCAACCAGAAGCTATCGACCATTAAACTTATGAGATTTCAACTCCTGCTATTCCCTCTTTCTATGCCTGTAGCTGCTGCCACTCGTGGAACATGCAGGCACTGTGAACACACCCGGCTCCTCGCTGCAGCCCGGAGCTAACCACTTGCAGCAAGGACCGGCCTAGACGTGAGGCCTGGGGCAAGACCCTGCCCAGCCAACCTTGTAGTTGCCAAGGCCAGGACTGCTGACATGCTTTTCAGGGACATGGTAGGATAAGGTGACGAAGCTTGGAAGCCACAGGGTCTCCTTTGGGTTCACTTGGGGACCTTGGTCCCAGGAGCTTTCCTCCAAAGATTCTGATTTAAGAGGACACAAACTAACATCTCTGCTTTTTTTTTTTAAGCACCACAACTGATCCTGATTTGGACCAAGTTCAACCCACAGCCCCAGGCTGTGGAAGGAGTCCTCCAAACAGTATGGGAGGTGCCCTGGCCTCAGGAATCCTTTGCTTCTTCCTCAGCCAAAAGGTATATTGTAGGCTGTCTTCCACATTCCCCCCTAAAGCCTTGGATAAATGGAAAATTATCCTCTCCACAAAAGCTGAGGCCTCAGTTCCCACTTGTCCCTGAAAAGCCACCTAGCACTTCTGAAGGACAGTCTTTAAGAGAAAACCAACCTGACTTTTTACCTGGCTCTAAAGGGTCCATCAGGAAGGTCTGATGCCAATCATGAGGGAGTTAACCTGGCATGCAAGGGAAGGAAGCCTTTGTGGGGCTCCCAGGGGTGATTGGGCCATTTTTGGTAGGGGAGATCCAGAGTGTTTGAAGAGTTAAGAAGGGACCCACGGTCCACAAAATTTAAGAAACTTGGACTGTATTCCAAGGGCTCTGGAAATACTAATGGCTTAGTTGAGGGCTGGGCAGCAAGATGGTATAAGGTCCACAGTATTGTTTATGTGGCAGCGTGGCCAGTGGGAGTGATGGTAAAGAGGTAGCAATCCCTCTTTACCATGAGCAATCCCAGACAAACAGCCTCATCTCAACTGGAGTTACTGTTGTTGTTTTTAGGTGTCATGGAGTCCGACTCATAGCGACCCTGTGTACATTAGATTGAAACACTCCCTGATTCTGTGCCAGGCAAACGATCTTATTTATGTTTAAGCCCATTGTTGCAATCCATCTGGTGGAGGGCTTTCCTTTTTTTGTTGACCTGCCACTCTCCCAAACATGATGTCCTTCTCCAGAGATTGGTCCCTCCTGACTACATGTCTAAAATATGTAAGACACAGACTAGCCATCCTTGCTTCCGAGGAGCACTGGTTGCACTTCTAGGACAGATCTGTTGGTTCTTTTGGCAGTCCATGGTATATTCAATATTCATCTCCAACACCGTAATTCATAAGCATCAATTCTTCTCCTATCTCCCTTGTTCAGTGTCCAGCTTTCACAACCATATGATGTGACTGAAAATATAATGGCATGAGTCAGACGCACTTTCACTTCAGCGTGACATCTTTACTTTTCAATACCATAATCTTTTGCCACAGCTTTTCCCAAAGCAACGCGTCTTTTGATTTCTTGAGTGCTGCTTCCATGAGTGTTGATTGTAGAGCCAAGTAAAACAAAATCTTGGACAACCACAATTTTTTCTTCATTTATTGTGAAGGTGCATACTGACCCAGTCGTAAAGATTTTTGTTTTGTTGATATTTAGTCGCAATCCATACTGAAGGCTATGTTCTTTCATCTTCATCAGTAAATGTTTTAAATCCTCTTCACTTTCACCAAGCAGAGTTGTGTCATCTACATAATGCAGGTTCTTAATGAGTCTTCCTCCAATCCTGATGCTGTGTTCTTCCTAATAAAGTCCAGCTTCTTGGATTATTTGCTCAGCATATAAATTCAAGAGATATGGTGAAAGTATACAGCCCTGACGCACACCTTTCTCAACTTTAAACCAGGCTCTATTTGAACAACTGCCTCCTGGTTCACGTACAGATTCCTCATGAGTACAATTACAGGCTCTGGTATTCCCATTTTCTGAAGTGTTATCCATAATTTATCACGATCCACACAGTCAAATGCTTTTGCATAGTCAATAAAACAGATAGACATTTTTCTGATATTCTCTGCTTTTGGCTAATATCCACTTGACATCAGCGATGATGTCCCTGGTTTCCCACCCTCTTCTGAATCCTGCTTGCTTTTCCAGTAATTCCCTGTCTATATACTGCTGCAGTTGTTTTTGAATGATCTTTAGTAAAATTTTGCTTGTGTGTTACACTAATGATATTGTCAGATAGTTTCCACATTCAGTTGGATCCCCTTTTTTAGGAATAGGCACAAATCTGGATCTTTTCCAGTCAGTTGGCCGGGTAGCTGTTTTCCAAATCTATTGGCATAAACACGTTAGCACCTCCAGTGCTGCATCTGTTTGTTGAAACATCTCTATTGGTATTCCATCAATTCCTGGAGCCTTGTGTTTCGTCAGTTCTTTCAAGGCAGCTTCTACTTGGTGTTTCAGTACCATTGGTTGCTCTTCATATGCAGCCTCTTGAAATGGTTGGTCATCTACCATTCTTTTTTGTATAATGACTGTATTCCTTCAGGCAGGCTCAAATTGGCACCCAAGCACCTGCTTCCAGCTGGCTGGGCTGGCATAGGCTAGTAGGTGTTTTTGTAACAAACAGGCCCAGATATGGAAAGGGAGTCCCACACTGGGTTGGCTGTGTTTTCTGCACATCAGATTTCATGGGTTAGGCTTCTGGAACCCGACAGTCCTGGGACCTCCAGTCAGCTGAGTTGGACACCCTCACCCAAAATAGAAACCAGGTACAAATGGTGGCTTCTTCACTGTCCCCAAGCTGCACTGAACAAAGTAACTCTTGTTGGGAGGACTAACCCAGATTCTGAGATGCCATCTTGGTTACCTGGCCTGTCTGGGCAGGGCAAGGCTACCTGCCACTGAGGACAGCAGGGCAAGTGTGGGTGGAAAGGTCACCAGAAGAAAGCAGATGAATACCTCCACTCCCATCTAGCCCAGCAGCAGCCACAGTCCCTGACACAGGGCTCTTGCTTGTTGGTGATGGGCCACATCTTTACTGGACAGCTTTCTGTAGTTGAGAGGAAGCCATGGCCATGTAACTTGGGCGCTACAGTGTGAAATCCACCTGAGCAAGTCCTGTGTGGACATTTCAGGGAATGGGTGATGATAATTAACCCACCAAATCAGTCTGGTCTTAACTACCCACCCCATCCACTTTCAGAGAGGAACAAAGAGCCCCAAGTGAGGGCCCACCAAAAGGAAATGCTGATGGATGGGCGGGCCGGTGAGCTCCTCCTGCCTGTCTCCTCCTGGGCCTCTGGGCTCCTCCAGCATTCACATCTGGCTAGGTCACTGTTGTCCCTGCTGCCCCAGGGCAGGGCACTGTGGTAATGAGGCAGTAAGCCTAGGAGGCATGCACTCGCCCTTTCCCTGCATTGTGTGGAGAGGCTGCTACTGGGGGAGGAAGCACAGGTGGCCTGCTCTTGCCTGAGCACAGGGAGACACCAAAGCCTTGAAGAGCAAGATGGAAAGTGTCCCAGATATCTGGAGGCAGAACCAATTAAATATTGTGCTTTTAAGACCTAGCAGAATTCAAGGATGAAAGAGGCCCCAAAACAAAAAAAATACCAACCTCTGAGGATGGAAGAACTGGAACAGCAGCAACACGGCTACCCCTGGTGGCAACTGCTCAAATTCAACATATTGACTCGAAAAACCCAAGAGCAAAATGTGAATTTCCTAGAGGCCCCTAAGCTGAAGCCAGGCTGGGTGAGCGGCCTCTGTAGATGCAGCTCTTTGGGCAGGTGGTGTGGGTGGGGTGCATGGAGGAAGGGAGGCCTACCTCCAAGGCAGCCAAGTGACCAGGAGGAGCAGCCTGAACCTTCCAGAACCCCAAGGGCAGGCCCTCTTGTCCTCTAGGAGTATTGTCTGGTGCTGGTTAGTGTCCTCAGCATTTCTCTGAGATTTACTGACCTCAAGAACAGTGGCCTCATACTCAGCCTTTGGCAAGCAGCTCTATCTAGGCAGAGTCTAATAAGTATTCAGTTTGCATTAGATTATTTCCTGTTTCTATGGTAGAACATAACGTTTCTAAAGTTTTAGGAAGGATTTTTTTTTTTTTTTTTTTGGCAGTACTAGGAAATTGAACTCAGTGCCTCAGGCATGCTAGGCTAGTGCTTTATCACTGAGCTGTATCCTGAAAGCCACCGGTCCCTTTATTATTATTTTTTGAGACAGGCTTGCTAAATTGCACAGGTTGCTTCTGTCCTCAAACCTGCAATCTTCCTGCCTCAGCCTTCTGAGTCGCTTGGATTATAGGTGTGAGCCACCACACTGGGTGAAAGTGAAGTTTTCGGTTAGGTGAAGAACCCCCCACTGATACTGGGATGTGGCTAGAGTGTCCAGGTGTACATAGGTTATGTGAACCCCTAGTACCACAGTGCTCCAGGCTGCGGTCACCAAGCTCTTGAGTTCAGGCTTAGTGGAAAGTGTCCCAGATGTCTCCTAAGTGCCTGTCACAGTGGCTCCCAAACCAACAACCTCGCCAGCATATTTGATGTTCATCTTCTGACCACCAAATGTGTTGTTGCTAAACTCTTGAGGACAGTACGTCCCATGCCTGACCATTTTATTTAGTTGGGAGGGAAAGACAGTAGCTGGACCTGGGCTCCTGTTGAAGTGCCTGGGGAGAGGTGTCCTCTCCCTGCTGTACACTGCAGTTCCACCTTGGCTCTCACCTGTCAAACAGCTGCTGCTGTAGCCTGTCCATCCTGGCACTGGTACCTACTGTCAGGATAAAGAACCACCCCATCATATCTGTGTCATTTCACCCAAGGCTCCTGAACCACCAAGCACAAGTTGTGAACCAGGGCAGGTCACCAGGTCTTACCACTTCTCCCAGGAAACTTGAAAGCCTCCCATGCCCTAACCCTAGGCCAGCTGTGGCCATATTAGCTCCTCTGTCTGGGGCAAGTGTTTAAGATAAAGTTCACCTGGGCCAGAGTTGGAACAAAGTGCAGTATCACAGCATGATACACTAGAGTTTTATTCCAATTTGGGGAAATCCACAATGGATTATGATTTCATCTTTCAGTTACAGTAGTAAGAAAAACTTCCTAAACTCTGGAAATAAAGTTGACTCACTCTACAATCCCCAACCATGTTTTTGTGGGGGTTTTTTCGGTTTTGGTTTTGCAGTACTTGGGGTTAAACCCAGGGCCTCACACATACTTTGCAAGTGCTGTACCTCTGGACTGCATCCCAGCCCATTTTTCTGTTTTTGAGTCGGGGTCTGGCTAAATTGCAGAGGCTGCCTTGAACTCGAGACCCTCCTGCCTCAGCCTCTCAAGTCACTGTGTTTGCCACCCTGCCCCATCCAACCATGTCTTTTTAATCAGTCAGAAAGGTGGTTGCAGGCTTTCTTTCTAGTTCTGCCCCAACTAGTTACTGCTAAGAAATTTCTTCCACCAGGAGACCAGGTGTTGCCTCAGAACCACTGCCTGCCTGGCCCATGTCTGAAGACTTCCTTTCCTATAGGGTGGCCAGGGCCAGGCTGCCATTTCTTTAATAAACTCATCATCAGCTTAGAGTAGTTCCTTGTGCCCTGCAGGGCTACAGTAAAAGTCGACAAACATAGGGAACCACTCTTGGTACCAAGGCAGGCACCACTTGGGATATGCCAAATAATCCTCACACACTTGCTCATTTTCCACATTGAATGCACCACCACTGTAAATGGAAATGAATGATACCCTAGGACTACAGCATTCTCTCAAGCACTGGAAGTAGTTTCTGTACGAAAATAATTAGGCAAGTGGTCTAAGGTAAGTCGACATGAAAACTGGGTCAGGTGCTATCATGACATCTTTTCTTTTTCAGTACTGGGGATGTTTATGAACCCAGGGCCTCACGCATACTAGGCAAGTGCTCATGAAGTTGCACAGGCTGCCTCAGGCCTTGAGATTGCAATCCAGAATCATGGCACCCGGAATCATGACATCATCTCCTCCCAACCCCCCAGCACTTAGGGGTTGAAGCCAGGGCCTTGGACATACTTTGCAAGAGCTCTACCACTGAGCTGCACCCCCACTCGCCCATTTATTTTTTGAGACAGAGTCTCGATAATTACGCATGCTGCCTCTGGCCTCAAACGTGTGATCCTCCTGGCCCTGCCTCTTGAGTCACTGGGATTGTAGGCATGCACCACGAAGCCTGGCCTTTCATTTGATGCCAGGACTGAAGCCATTTCTCGGAGCTAGCAGTAGGGCTGGAAGTCAAAGGATGTGGCTTTTCCCATCCTTACTGTTCCAGTCATTTATTTCGTATTTTTAGCGTTAAAGCCCAACTCCATATTCATTCCTTAAGTGTTTGCCCATCACCCCAGGAAGAAGCATGTGGCCAGTTCTCTGCAGCAAAGCCTGAGCTGGAGACCTACAGGAGGAGTGTCTTCCCACCTGTGCTACAAACCTCCACGAAGGTCTGAACAAAGGTGGCTGTCCCCACACCTAGGAGGGTGTGCCACTTGGCCCAGTAGGGCTAGCTGGAGCTGCCGGCTCTGACTAGCATTCCTTGTTCTTAGATTTCCGCTCCTTTCTGGCCCTGGAGGCCAGGATGCTGAAGAAGAGCCCAGGAGCCAGAGTTCGAAGATAAATGGCCAAGGATGGCAGTAAGTCAGCAAGGATCACATCTTTCTTCTTCTTCCCCACAGCAGCAAGAACGTCCTGGGCCACCTCTGCAGGGCTTCGGCCTTGGGCTGTATTCTTGTCCATAACTACAGTAAACAAAAGAAAAGAAGCATGTGAACTTGGCAGCTGAGGTCCCCTTTGAGGACTTGAGCCACCATGAGCCATTAGGCCACCATGCTGCAGTCCCACCAGGGAGTGCTTCCCATAGTGTCGGGAAGCAGGTGGCAGGCCCCTATTCCTGACTTTTATACTCTGAGGAAATGAGGAAATGTTTTGTGGTTCATAATGGCTAAGTAGGGGTGAGGGAGATGTGGGCAAGATGTGGGGAAAAGACAGACTAGAGAGCCTAGTCAGTATTGGAACCAAAGTGGGTCCACCTGCCCGGTAGTGCATGGCAAAAGCAGAAGGTCAGCCCAGGTGGGTCTCAAGGAGTGAGCCCTTGAGCTGAGGAGCTTTGTGGCCTTGAAAATTTTTGCCTCTGCAACAACCAATAACATGAGGATATTGTACCATCTACTTTGCCCTGCATAGTTTGGTTTCCAGGCTGCCAGAGGGTGACTGATAAGATGGTCTGACCACTGAGCACCACCAGCACATGGCATCAGGAGTACAGTCATCCTGGCTCCTGGTGACGTTAGCTGGATGAAGGGCAGGAAGATATCCTTGGTTTGCTTTAGGTGTTGCAGGAAACAGCTGGGAGGGTTAGGAGGTATGAGGGTAGCAACATCTGAGGTTCCTTCTTTGAAAGTGATCTGACAATTTTGCCAGCAAAGCAGGACCGGTAGGCAGGCACAGAAAAGAGGCTCCTAGCACCTACCCTTCGAAACCATCCATACAGGCATACAGACTGCCTGAGATCCCTCACCAGCATCTGTTCTCACTGCTTTTAATATAGAATGGGAAGTTCTGAATGTTGCCTGTTTCTATATTTTATTTTATTCACTCATTTGTTTGTTTGTTGATTTAGTTAGCAATTCTGGGAAGCTGAAGCCAGGGCCTTGTGCTCTAGACAAGCACTCTACCATCAAGCTGCATCCCGAATCCCCTTTTTGTTTTTGAGACAGGGTCACTCTAAGTTGTGCAGGCAGCCTCTAGCCTCAAACCCATGATCCTCCTGTCTCACCCTCCTGAGTTGCTGGGATTACAGTTGTGGACCTCAGTGTCCAGGTATTCTTGCTTATTTTTAGATGCCAGAGAGAAAGCTGGCTGAGCAGTGTTTTCTAGGGATAAACAGGCATGCAGCTGTCTGGTTCCTGCCTGTGCAGCTTTTTGTTGTGGGGAGACTTGCTGTGGGACAACAGCAGCTGCCCAGGATGGGCGGTCTTGGTCAGGGCCTAACTGGCCAGTGCAGGCCCAGCAGTCCCTGGAGCACAGACACACAGGAGACGCATCCTGGCAGGTGGTAGTGCGGGAGCAGTACTGGCTCTAATGGCCCCACCACTTATGGGCCAAATGGGCAGGGCAGTTCAGCTCACAGGCAGTGACTGGCGCAGCTCAGCGCTGCTTCTGACTGAAGCAAGACAGAGATTCTGAAATTACTGCACCACACCCAGCTTTGTCCTGGACTGGCCCTGAAATTCCTCCAATACACTAGAGGCCATTCAGACCAAGCCCCCCACACTTGCCAGGAGGCTAATTTACTTAGTGCTAATTGTGATAATGCGCCTTGGGCCTTGTGGTCTGAGAATGTGTTGGAAGTTTGGTGGTATTGGCTTAGGGATTTTCTTTCTATCCTGCAAAGTCCTCCAACTAAATGGGTTCTGTTCTGAAAGCTACAGTGCTGATGCTCAGGCTGAGAGAGGTTCTCAGTGAGGTAAATGAAGATTATGCAACAGTCTGTATCTACAAACAACCCCCATGCCAAATGTTTTAGTTTTTAACATTACATTCCAAATGAAAATGACCAAAGAATCACGGAGGTCAGAGCAGCATTTCTTGCTGTGGCTAACCCACAGCTTTTCATAGAGCAGAGAGAGAAAACGGGCCTCACCTCCGTATCTGGAACCATCAGCGGTAACAGCATTTACAGAGAGGTTGGTGTGGATGTAGCCAGGGCTGATCACAGTCACCTCGATGTCATCCTGCTCCATCTCAGCACGCAGACAGTCGAAGAATGCCTGGGTTGCATGCTTGGAGGCTGCGTCTGCAGACACGAGCACGTGGACAGAGGCAGTGAGGGCACTGGTGTGGGAGAGGCTCAAAGCCAGCCTGTGCACTTTCTCTCTCCCCGCCCCACCCTCCTGCACTGGGGCCTTGCACATGCTAGGCAAGTGCTCTACCACTGAGCTGTACCCCAATCCCCTTATTTTTTATTTTGAGACAGGTCTTTGCTAAATTGCACAGGCTGGCACTGGCCTTGAAGTCGTGATCCTCTTGCCTCAAAACTTTCATCAGGAGGAGAGAGCTGACCCCACCTGTGAGAGACAGCCACTTCTGCTCCTCAGGGGGCATGGAGACCCTGTAGTGAAGTTCTTAGGGAAAAACACGGTTCTTCACAGGAAATCATCTTCCCCCAATTCAGAGTCCTAAATATTTTAGTCTTAGTTAAAATAAAAAAAAGAAAAAGTATCCATTGGCCAAGGAAACAGGAAGGGAAGAAGCAAGGAAATGTCTAGCAAGTCCCAGGAGGCACAGCAGGGCAGTGTCTGGGTAGAGGTGGTGGGCTGGATGAGTGGGCTGGAGGTAGCTGGAGAGAACTGCTCCTATCAGCCATGTTTCTAGGAGGGCAGCTTAGCCTGAGGACTGGAAAGAGTGGGGCATGGCAGGAGTCCCCAGAATGGGCCACCTGCTGATAGCTGAGTCTCCCTGGAGCTCTCAGGTTGTGAGTTCTCAGCCAGGCTGTGCTGCCCAAGTCCTCACTGCTGTCAGCTTCTCTGGGCGTGGCCTGGGTCCTCTGATGTGGTCCTCTCAGAAGCAGTGGAGAAAGACAAGGCTTTCTCCCCACCCCAGTGTATAGGTGAGAAGGCTGTTACTCACTGGAGTAACCCACTAGCCTAGGAAGCTCAGCCAGATTTAGTCTGGTTCCCACACGGTACCTGGACCAATGACACACGCCTACTGCCACCAGCAGGCAATGAGAGAACAGAAGCTAGTGTGATCAAGTCTAAAACATGTAAATAATTTAGTACAAGGAACTCCATACACCCTTTCCTCTGATTTGCTCCTTATTAACATTTTACCTGAGCTACTCTATCATTTGTGATTGTACATAGTATATATTTTTTTCCTGAACCAGTGACTAGCCTTAGACAGCTATCCTGTGCTTTCAGGGTTGGCAAACAGAGAAATAACCACCACAGAAACAAACATGGATGTAACACCTTTCGATTTACGAAAAACATCTCTAGTTGTTTTGTTTCCTCTTTGGATAGCCCTGGGAAGTATGTATGGTGATTATAAGTCTCACTGAGAAGGAAGGAAACTTAAGGTCAAAAAATTAAAAGTGGCCAAAGGACATACATCCAGAAGCAACAGGTAGAGCCGGGATTCAGATCTGGGTGGGGAGGGTTCAAGGGTTGGCTACACCTTATCATCGAATTGAATGTTTGTCACTGTCCTCTCAAAGTGCTAGAACAGCATAGCTCTCCCTTCCCTGGCAAGGCAGTGGCTGGTCAGGCTGCATAAGGCTTGGAAGAGGGTGACAGCAGATGAGGCTGTGCCAAGTCAGTGCTTCTTTTCAGAGGGTGAAGCAAAGAAAAGAGAGAATAAAGGCAGTTTGTGAAACTGCCTTTAAAAAAATTTTTTTTAAATCAAAACAGAAATTGTATTCTATGTGCTTGCTGGTATAACATGAGGGCAGATGGATGAAGTGACATCATAGATTGTGGCACACTCCTACATGGAGGTAAACATGTGAACTGGAAGTCAACTGTGCAGTTTTAACTTTCTGATCCTACCTAGGATTTCTCTTTCTTGGAATTTATCTTATTGAACACCCCCCACCACCACCACCAATACACCAAGTGCCAGAGATGTAAATACACAGGATGTTCTGTGTTGCAAACCATTGCTCTAAGGCTCAAAGCTTGAGGCAGGGGAAAAAAATTCTCCAGTATCCAGGAAAATGGCAAGATCAATTATGTCACATCCAGTCAACAGATTACTATGTTGTTACGTGCCATCGAGTCGTGTCATAGTGACACAGGGTTTTCAATGGCTGATTGTTTCGGGATTGCCTCTAGGAGTGGATTGCCATATCCTTCTCCCATTTTTGCAGTGCTGGGGATTGAACTCAGGACCTCAGAGACTGCAGAGTGGCGCTCTACCAACTGAGCTAAATCCCAGCCCAACAGACTACTACAGATCCACTTAAAAGGATAAGGTAAATCCATACATACTGTTTTATAACTTGCTTGTTCCACTTCACAAGCATGTACAATGTGATCCTATTTTTGTATATGATTATATGTACAAAAAATGTGGAGACCTATGCCCCAGCCGTGCTGGGATTTAGCTCAGTTGGTAGAGTGCCACTGTGCAGTCTCTGAGGTCCTGAATTTGATTCCCAGCACCATAAAAAAGGGAGAAGGACATGGCAATCCACTCCCAAAGCAATCCTAAAACAATCAGTCATTGAAAACCCTATAAGGGTCGCTATGAGTCGGACAGGACTCAACAGCACCTAACCACATGCCCCAGTTATAAAATGACTTTATTGGTGAGACGTTGCCAGTTAGCAGCAGCAGTAAGAGAGGCTCACCCTTCCACAGCAGCTGCAGGCACTCTGCTCACAGCAAGCCTCCATTCCTGCCCGGGCTGTCTCTATTTGCAAATAAAGATAGGCACTCACAGCTGGGCGTGGTGGCGCACGACTGTAATCCCAGCGGCTGGGGAGGCAGAGGCAGGAGAATTGCAAGTTCAAGACCAGAGGCAGTCTGTGTAACTTAGCGAGACCCTGTCTCAAAAAAGTAAAAAAATGGGCTGGGGGTGCAGCTCAGTGATCCAGCACGTGCAGAGCATGCAGGTGCGAGGCCCTGGGTTCAACCCCTAGTACCGCAAAAAAAAAAAAAAAAAAAGATAGGCACTCAGAGATGGGGACACCAGCCCAAGGTCATACAGGGAATAAGGAGAGGAGCTGGGATTTGAACCCAGCATGTGACTCCAGGGAACATATACTAATGAAATTCTACACAAGGTATTTCTACAATGGCTGAATCTGGATAGCAAACATGTCAGTTGTAGCTGGGAGCAGTGGTGCTCACCTGTAATCCCAACTACTTGGGAGGCGGACACAGGAGGATCACAAGTTTGAGGCCAAAGCCAGCCTGTGTAACCTAGAGAGACCCTGTCTCAAAATAACAACAACAAAAAAAGAAGGGGCTATAGGTGCAGCTCAGTGGTAGAGCTCTTGCAAAGTATGCTCAAAGCCCTAGGTTTAGCACCTCCTGTACTGCCAACAAATAAACAAAAAATGTCCTTTTTATAATCAGGAAAAAACTGTTTTGGGGGAGGGAGGACGAAGTACTCACAGGCTGATCGAAAAGGAATGCTGATTTTGCCCTGGATGCTGCTGATGGTGACAATGTGGCCTTGCCTCCTCTTGACCATGGAGGGCAGAAGTGCTGAGGGGAGAAGGTGGAGACTCAGACTTCCTCCGTCATTGTGCCTGATGCTGCCCAAGGTGACTGCTAAAGGCCCTTCAGGGTAGAGAACCACGTGGAGAGGGAAGGGCAGGAGGGGGCCTACAGAGAACCCAACCCCCAAGAGCAGGCAGCGTAGTCCCCTTGTCATACAGGGAGCCCGGCCCTGGGACTGAAGTCCATTGCTGGACATCATAAGATGCCCACCACGTGGGGCTGCAGGTGCCATGGACAGGAAATGTAGGCGATGTATTACTAACAAGGCTGTCACTGATGTGAAGGCACAAAGCAGGTAAAATGCAAATGCAAGCCTGGAAAAGGCAAAAAGCAAACACCTGAACTGCGACGACCATGCCCACCACAGGGTGAAACAGCAGATAGGGACAACTGATGTCTCACTGAAAGGAACCGAGGTAAGACAAAAGGCATGCCAACGCACAGTGCTCATTCTCTCTAACCCGAGATGAGTACCTTTAGTGAGAGCAACAGGGCCAAAGTAATTTGTTTCCATGACCCTCTTGTCCACGTCCACTGTGGTGTCCATGATGGTGCCACGGTAGCTGACCCCAGCGTTGTTGACAAGGATGTCCACATAGCCGAAGCACTGCAGGATCTTGGCTGCTGCGGCAGTGATGGCTGCCGGGTCAGCCAGGTCAAAGGTCACCATGTAAGGCTTGTGTGTCTTCCCCTGATCAAATACAAGACACCAAATGCACTTTCTGAGTAAGAGCATGTAAACTGTGTATCCTTGCTTTTCAGTCCTAGGACTGGTCCACTGGGCACAAAATGACACAGGATGCAGCAACCCTCTTCCAAAGAGATGCAGCCTATGGTGCTCACACCTGGCCCGGGGAACTTTTCTCCTGAACCGATGACGTCAACACCCTACAACATGACCACAGGCCCCTCTTACCTTCATCAGCCAAACTGGAAGTCCCATAGGGCAGGATCACATACGGTATGGACTGCTGTGGCAGATAGCCACAGGAGCTATTACTCATAGCTGCCCTTGCTGCTCTGTGCTGTCCATTATCATGAAGTTCAAGAGTGACCCGTGGAGAGGTGCTGTCCTTTCCAGGTCAAGCCACTTTTACTCTTTGTTTTTGAAACATTACTTACATACCCCCTATGTGCCAGGCAGGGGGACATAGCAGAAAGTAAGACAAGCATGGTTCCTGGACCCTGAAGAACAGAGACTAGACGGGAAGACAGATAAATTCTATAACTGCAATGAATGCTATGAAGAAGCACTGGGTACAAACGAAGTGAGTAACTGAGCAATGTAACTGGAAGGGTTCCCAACAGAAATGAGGCTGACAAGAGAGCAAAAAGATCAGCGATGGTGAAATCAGAGAAGAGGGCAGAACAGGAAGTGCCAGGAACCCATCTCTCTAGTTGGACAACTACACTGGCAGAGATTCTCTGAAGTGACCCTTTTGGAACTTGAGTTTATCTGAGTACTTGCAACTTCTGAGGGAGCGCTTTGCTGGTAAATTGTGGTTAACTTTGGTCAATTTAGCCATCAAGTTAGAGGAGGCTATCCACCACCTCCAAGCTGGCAGGCACCTGTGGGAAAGGCAATTCATGTTTCTGGTGCAGCTTGTCGCAACCAGAGTAGATGATAAGTACCTTGTTCTCCAAATACTGGTGACTTGCTCTGATTGCTGTAGGGGTGGGTGGCACTCTTTCAACCACTACTAGCTAAAGCAGCTCCCAGTGGACGTCAAGTACCTATGCCTGTTTTGGGGACATTCAACATTATAAATAAATTTCTAGAAATCATACCTGAGGGAGCTGAAATGCTCTATTTACTAGACAAAGATATTAAAACAACTGTCTTAAGCCAGTTATGCTGATGCATGCCTATCAGTCCAAGGATTTGGGAGGTAGAGGCAGGAGGATTTCGAGTTTGAGGCATGTAATGAAATGAGAAGGGAATCAAAGCATTTCACTACAAGAAATCAACTAAACACAAAAGGTATTAGGAAAGGAAGAAATGAGGGACAAAAAAGTTATCAGGCATATATAAAATTAATAGTAAAATGCCCAAAGCAGGTCTCTCCTTGTAAATACTTTAAAAGTAAGTACATTAAACTAAGACAGATTGGCTGAATGGATTTTTTTAAAAGTGATCCAATTATATGTTGTACATAAAAAACTTACTTTAGATCCAGACATACAAATATGTTAAGACTGAAGGGATGAAAAAAGATACTCCATGCAAACAGTAACCAAAAGAGTCCTGATGTGGCTAAACTAATATCAGGTAAAATGGACTTTAAAGCAAAAAAAAAAAAAAAAAAAAAAGGTTACAAAGCACATTTACATAAAAATAAAAGTTCATTACAAGAAGACATAACAATTACAAACATTTTGGTACCTAATAACAGGCCCTCCAAATACAGGAAGCAAAATTTCACAGAACTGTGGGAGAAACAGTTCCATAATAAGATTTTGATACTTCAATACCCTACTTTCAATAACAGCACAATAAGGAACCAGAGGATGTGAATGACACTGTAATCCAGCAAAGCCTAACCGACATGTAGGACTCTCCATCCAACAACAGCAGAGCACACATTCCTCTCAAGTGCACACAGGACATTTTCAAAGCCAACAAAGGAAGAAAACAATAAAGATTAGGGCAGAGATTAAACAAAACAAAAACAAAACCCAGACAAGACAGAAAATTCAGTGAAACCAAAAGTTGATTCTTTGAATAGACCAGCAAAACTGAGAAAACATAAGCTAGAATGATAGAGGTGTCAGGCTGGGGTGGTGAGAGAAACAGAAAGAGATGTAAACAAAGTCAGAAATGAAAGTGGACACATTACTGTCAACCTTACAAAGATAAAAATGATTGTAAGACAGTACTATAAGCAATCAAACTGCCAACAAATTAGATAACCCAGAAGAAATGGACAGATTTTAATACACAAATTACCTAAACTGACTCAAAAAGAAATAAAAAATCTCAGAAAACATAAAACAGATAGAAATTGAACCACTAATCAAAAACTTCCCAACAAAGCCAAGTCCTGACCCAGTTGGCTTCTCCGGTAAATTCTACCAAACATGTAAAGAATTAACACCAATCCTCACACTCTTACAAAAAAACGGAAGAGGAGAAAACACTTCCTACTTCATTCTATGAGCCCAGCATTACTTTGATATCAATGCCAGCTAAAGATATTATGAAATAAGAAAATTACAGAATGAAATCAGACCCTTAACTAATACCATATATTAAAAGTAATTCAAACAGAAGAAAAACCTAAATGTAAGAGTTAAAACTATAAGATTCATAGAAGGAAATATTTAAAAATCTTCATCACATTGGATTTAGCAACAATTTCATGGATATGATACCAGAAGCACTGGAAAACAAAAGAAAAAATATAGATCAATTGGATTTCATCGAAGTTAAAGACTTTTGCACATGAAGGAATACAATCAAGAAAGTGATGCTGGGTGCAGAGGCTCACACCTGTAATCCTAGTGACCTGGGAGGCAGAGGCAGGAAGATTGCAGGTTTGAGGCCGGAGGCCGTCTGTGTAACTTAGTAAGACCCTGTCTCAAAATGAAAAGTAAAAAATGGCCTGGGAGTGCCGCTCAGTGGTAGAGCGCATGCAAAGCATGTATGAGACCCTGAGTGCAACTTTAGTACCATGAAAAAAAGAAAGAGAGAGCGAGAGAGAGAGAAGAAAGGAGGAAAGGAAGGAGAGAGGGAGGAAGGGAGGGAGGAAAGAAGGAAGGAAGGAAGGAAGGAAGGAAGGAAGGAAGGAAGGAAGGAAAGAAAAGACAATCTACTGGATGGGAGAAAATATTTATAAATTATGTATCTGATAAGGGATTAGTATCCAGAATGTATAAAAAACTACCAAACTCAGCAACAACAAAAAACAACTTGATTAGAAAATGAGTAAAGGACTTGAATAGATATTTCTCCAAAGATACACAAGCGGCTAATAAGCACATAGAAAGATGCTCAAAATTGTTTGTAACTATGGAAATGGAAATCAAAACCATAATGAGATGTTACTCCGTACCTCCTAGGATGCGTATAGTTAGTTGAAGAAGAAGAAAGACTAATAGTAAGTGAGGAGAAATGGGAGCCTTGTACATTACTGGTGGGGATATAAAATGGTGCAGCTGTTGTGGAAAGCAGTTTGGCGACTCCTCAAAAGGTTGACAGAACTATCACATCACCTAGTAATTCCACTCCTAGCTACATAGCCAAAAACACTAAAAGCAGGAACTTGGACAGACCTTGAACACCAATGTCCTTGTACGCCATGATTCATAATAGCCAAAAGGTGGGAACAAACTCCAGTGTTTGTGGACAGATGTAAGGTAGATAAAATGTAGTCTACACATACAATGGAATCTTATGCAGCTTTAGAAAGGAAGGAAATTCTTATACATGGTTCAGCATGGATAAACCGGGAAGCCATTATGCTAAGTGAAATAAGCAAGACCCAGAGCAGCAAATACCGTGTGATTCCCCTTGATATGAGGTTGCTAAAGTAGGCTGACACAAAGACGGAAAGTAGAAGACAGGTTTCTAGGGGGAAGTTATTGCTCAATGGGTAGAGAAGTTTTGTTGGGGATATTTAAAAAGTTTGGGGCTGGGCACTGTGGCACAGGCCTATAATCCCAGCACTTGGGAGGCTGAGGCAGGAAGAGGTCAGCTTCAAGACCAGCCTGGGTACCCAGCAAGACCTTGTCTCCAAAAAACAAAAGTTTTGGGTATAGATTGTGGTTATAAGTTATACACATTATAAATGCATTTAATACCACTGTGTTATACAGAGTCAAAATGATCAATATTAAATATATTTTAAGATAATGAAAAGTTTCAAAGTCATCATCAGCCCCCCGCCCACCTTACCCCACAGATAAGTAGAGACTACCAGGTGCGAAGAATGGGGAGGGCATTCCCACAGAGGGAACCTCCTCAGCCTGCAGCCTGGGGAGCATGGCTCGGGGTGTGGGGATGCGGACGGTGGAATGGTCATTCCTCCTCAAGCTGTAGCCCACTTTGCCTGGAGCCCTGCTGCTTTTCCTGGTCTGGTGTGACCACCTGGACATCCTGCCATCTAGCAGCCCAGGGGCGGGCTGCTGTGTCCTCAGGTGTCCACGGGTGACAGGCAGCAGCCCTCCTTTGCCTACAGAATGCTCGCTCTGGGCTCACCTGGGAGGCAGAGGCAGCAGCCAGCTCCCTCGTGAGCTCTTCCAGGGCCTCCACATTCCGGCCACAGAGTACCAGCTTCGAGCCTGCTGCGTGGAAGACTTTGGCGCATTCTAAGGGAAGAGAAAAGAACCTTGACAGCTGAGGACGTGGGGTGTGGTTCTTCCTCTGTGCAGCTCAGTTCACATTCAGCCAGCATTGCAGAGGATGTGGCTGTTTCTTCACGTCCTCAGCATGTATGTGTTGGCAGGTGCTGTGGACCAGTGCGAAACTGGGAGTGAGGCAGTGTCCAATGTAGAGCTCCCATCCAGATGTGTGACACACATCTGCAGGGCAGAAAGGAAGGTAAGAAAGACAATTGATTTGTGAAGTACTATACTTGGAACTTTCCATGGTGCTCCTTATTACCTTGGTTCTGGGGAGCTGACCCTAGGGCCTCACGCATGCTAGGTGACATGTTCTACCACTGAGCTGTGCACCCAACCCCTCTTAAATCCTGAGACAGGGTCTAAGTCGCACAGGCTGCCTCTGGCTTTGACCTCACGATCCTCCTGCCTCAGCCTCCTGAGTTGCTGGGATTACAGGTGTGCACCGCGGCACCTGGCTCCACGGTGTTGTCCCCCACCCACTACCGCCTACCAGCCACTACCGCTGAGGGAGTCCAGCAAGGCTGAGGAAAACAGTTGCTAACAATCAAGGAGGGAACCTATTCTAATGGGCTAGGACAGGCCGGGCCAGCTGTTAGGATACTGTGGTCCCCAAGGGCTGTGTCCTAACCGGACCTGACCTGCTCCTTGGGTACAGATCTACAGGGACTGGCAGAGCTCAGTAGAAGATCAGGGCAGAGGGCTGTGTGAGGAGTCCAGAAGCCTGAGGATGGGCTCCCAGAATGTGCTGGAGGCAGAGGAAGCAGTGTACAAAGTGCCCAAGGGACCACAGAAGGAGATGCTAGGGCAGAAAGTGGAGGGTCAAAGGCCTTGCTAGGCTGCTGGAGGGGTTCAGGCAGCAAAATGACATGGGAGGAGGGGAGACTGAGGGGCACGTGGGGCATGAGGGGGCTGAGCAGATGTCTCTTGCTTCTTGCTCACCCTCCCCCCAAGCACGTCCTAGCTAACTGTTCAGGGCTCTGAAACCTGCAGATCTGGGAAGGCAGTGCAGCTCAGTGGTCAAGGAACAGACTGAAGGCAGGCTTCCTGTGTTCAGCTGTCCTCACTCACTGGTTCTATGATCCTAGGTAAGTCACAACTCTCTTTTTCCCTTTCACCTTCTCTAAGACCCAGATAAAAATCAGGCCTAATTCAGAGGGAACTGTAGGTTGACTGAGTTAAAGAAGGTGATCACTTCCTATGGTGACAAGTAGATAAAAAGCACTATGAGGTAATTCTTTCATACTTCTTGTTTTTAAAACTTGTCTCTAATACTTTAATATTTCTAAGCTGCCTTTAAAAAATGTTCTTCACACTGACAACGGTGGGAACTGAAGTGCGTGGTGTAAGCTGGGGCACTGCCTGTCTCCCGTGAGTGCTCACGAGCAGATCTGCGAAGGACACTCGGGCCCCTGGCTGACCACGACACAGCCAGTGAGCCACCCGTGGGGTTTCAAACCCAACCTTAGAGGCCTAGGTGGTCAAGTGGCTTCTTAGTCCCCCTAGCTCCTAGAAGGGACAGGCCTGATCTGCAGGAAAATTGCATCACTGTAAGACATGCAGCAAGAGGCTGATGGGGCTGTCAGGCTGTCACCTGGGCTGTCATGTGCTCACCTGGGAAGGGACAAGGTCAGGGGGCCCACAGTGTGCTCAGGATCCCTCCCTCACAGAAGTGTCACATGTCCTTAAAGCTAGCCAGTCCAAAACAGGAGAAGAAATGTCAGTCTCCTTCAGGAAGGCGAGAAGGTGCTCTGCGCCTGACCATCTCATGGTGTGGAGCCCCACGGCTCCCCCTTCAGCCCCTTGCACAGCATTCACTGGCCGCGTCCAGAGAGGCAGCGTTCACGCCTCCAACGGCTTTCTAGAAGGAGGTGCTAAGCACACCACAGTGCGCACTTTCAGGAGTCCAGGCCTCTGGGAAGGGGCTTTTGTTGGTTTGTTCACTGGCTGATACTGAGGAAAGGCTGATGTCCAGAGACAGCTGCAGGCACTGCTTCTGCTTGTCCCTGGGTGGTCTGGTCTGGCCTGGTCACAGCCCTTCTCAGCAGAGCAGCAGAGGCCTTGCAGGGCAGGTGGGGGTGGGGGTTACATGCCAAGCCAGCCGCCAGCATTCCTGAGGCTAGAACTGCTCATCTAGCTTACGGAATCCTCTCTCAAGATTAGAAACCATGGGCCCTATTGGCTTCCTCAACCAATTTTGTCCTGCCCTTCTGAACACTACACAGGATATTTTACGAGGTGTCACCTAAAGGTATAGACACACCAGACGTGAGAGGCATGCTGCTGTATAAACAGCTTCAGGAAAATGATTGCCTAAATTCTGCTTATGCTTTGCTTCCTAGCAAAGCCCAAAAGGGAGGAAATTAGAAGTGTGTGTAGGAAGTGACAGATATGAAAACAACAGGTTAAATGGGTTCCACTTGCATTTCTTGAGAAATGCTGATACAGGAGGCAGGAGGGTCAAGGGGAAAGGCTAAGAGTTCCAGCGTGCCGTTATCTAGGGCCGCAAACAAATCCTCAGCAGGGCTGGCGTGCCCGGGCTGTAAATCAACACAGCTGTGCATAGCCATGCTCAGGCCAGTGGAAGCAGGCACCCAGAATATTCTATTTGTTTAGTCAGTGGTAATACTGCTCTACAAGGACAAGCTCATGTAGCTTAAATGTGCAAAACAGAAAGTAGAAGAACACAGAAAGCTGTCTGAAGACTCATCATGTAACCCCCAACCTTTAGGACAGCTGACATGGCAGGCAGAGCCACCGAGGACAGCATGGATCTTCCTCTTTGCAGAAGCTAGGGGACAGCAGCATGTCCTTGGTAGCACCAACCGTGGGTGTTGGTGCCTGAGATGGCCAGTTAAGACCGTTCTCACTCTACCTTGATGGAGGGACTCCTGACCCTAAGATGTTAATCAGGGCAGAATATAAGCAAAGAGCCCAAGGAAGGCCTGACATCCTAGACTATGCACAGCGGCACAGTTTCCCTCATGCTGTTTTCTATTCCCTCCAGCTTTGGTACAGGGCGAGGAGAGGCAGAATAATGAGGTGGACAGTATCCTGCTGAAACAGCCCCGTGTCTGGCACCTGCAATGCATTGTTCCATCCAGCTCTTAAATACTCAAGCACTTTTAAAAATTGCTTTTCTCTGAGATCAAGAGAAGCAGCTGCTGACTACTCTATTTATAGCAGCTGAGTAACGTTAGCAGACAGACTGATGGTAAAGGGTTTGGAGGCAGCTGTTCCTTCAAAGGTCTGGCTATCCAATGGCAGACATGTGGCTCACTCCCAGAGACCTCACCTAATAGCCATGGTGTTAGACGTACAAATGAACCCACATTCCCTAAAGCCTTCCCCAACTTCCTCGGCCAACGGCAGGCCTCTTACCCTACCAAGGCCCATCGGCTCCTTGGTCATGCAACACCCAACTGCTCACAACTCCCTGCACAATCATGCCATTCCCCACTCTGGCCCTGTCCCTAGAGCCCACACCTTCTCTCTACAGGGCCATCTCCCCCTAGCTGAGGTTTTAATACTGAATTCTGGAGTCGGACACGTGGGTTTGACTCTTGGCTCTGGGCTTTCTGTCCAAAGTCCTAGGGTAAATCATGCCTTCCCTGAAGATGTGAGGATGTGGTGAGACTGAGCACCCAGAATGCTCAGCACAAGCAGCACGTATAATTGTCTCTCCTACCAGGCCTGGCTGGGAAGATCCACTCCGGATGTGGCACTGTATTGAGACAAGTCCTGGCCTTTCCTCAGGAGACTGTGATCTCCTGATGGGAAAGGACTCTGCCTTTCGTCTGTCCATCCAGCACTTGGCCTGGAGCCTCACACTTGGTGGATCCCTGGTGGGCACCAGCTGTGCTCCCATCAAGCACCAGGTAGGTTCACTGCAGTGCCAGGAGCTTCCCTGCCTTCTTCCCTGGAAGTGTGCTGGAGCGTGGATGGGTACTGGTGTGCGTGCGTGTGCGGAGGCTGAGGAAGCGGGCAGGGGGCTCCATGTGGCGCACATACATCAGCCCTTCATGTAAGCTGCCAGGGTTGATGACACAGCTCGGCAACACATTGGTACAGGCTTCCAGGAGAGCAATGGGACCAGGGGTGACTGACACTGGGCCTGTGTAACAGCACACATCTGTGGGCCTCAGAAGCTCAAGGTGTCACTGAAGGGGAATGGAGATAAACTGGAGAACCTGCTTAAGGAACAGTGGAGGCCCCACTGATCCTGCGGTCAACCCTATGAAGCACTGGGAAGGGGAGGAACAGGCCTGGGAAAGGTGAGCAACAAGGCCATGAACCCCGGCCGGGGTGCCTGCTGAGTCCCAGAAGAGGCCTGTTTCATTTGGCCCTCATAGGACTAAAACCATTGTTAAATTACTTACTTGTCCATATTTGAAAATTGGGAGATTTCATATCAAAATCCCTCTTTCAACAAACGGCTGCACCTGAGTCAAAGCTGCCCCTTCCACGGGTTGCACAGTTCCCTTCACTTGTTTTTGCCTCCCCACGTGGAGAGTCAGGGGCCCTTTCTTACTGTTTACAAGGCCCTGCTTTTTCCAACTTTACCAAGATAGTGATACCTTTTATGCTTGTCCTGTGGTCCCTGTGCAGCCAGCATCTCCTCATGCCTGGCTGACTCCCACCCTCTATAACATAGGCCGCATGACCCACCTCTTCCCAGTCCCGAGGTGGCGCCCGTAATCACCACCACTGCGTTCCGCAGGTAGGCCTTCATGCGCATCCACTGCAGCAGCTGGAAAAGGCCAAAGATGCCCAGGCAGCCAAACAGCAAGGGCAGGATGGTCGTAGAAGTGATCAAGTCCATGACCCTTCCTTTCAGCAGCCTCTTCCTGGAAGAACCAAAACAAACCAACCACTGACAAAGCAGGAGAGCTCAGAGAACTTGCCCAGGCTCCACTCCTAACTGATGCAAAGCCCAGATCAATCTCTCTTTCGTAGACCTCAGCTCTGACCCCAACAAGTGCATGCCACACTGACTATTCAGCATGGCAGCATTTGTCTTCTCTTTCTCTGCACCAACACAAGCAGACAGCAAAGCCACAGTCCTCATGACACTCCTGTGAACAAGTGAGAATGTCATTTAGCTTAGGTATGACTCAATGACCTGGCCAGTATTATAGGTGGCAGTGGCATATCCACACTCACTAGATTCTCCTTTGGAAACCTATTTGGGGGAACTTAAATCATTTTCAATCCCTGAGTATTTTCAAAACAAGACAAAATTTTTTTTTAGTACCGGGTGCAGTGGCGCATGCTGATAATCCCAGCAGCTGGGGAGGCAGAGGCAGGAGGATTTCAAGTTCGAGACCAGAGGCAGTCTGTGTAACTTAGTGAGACCCGGTCTCAAAAAGTAAAAAAAAAATGGGCTAGGGGTACAGTTCAGTGGTCCAGCACTTGTAAAGCATGCAGGCGCAAGGCCCTGGGTTTAACCCCCAGTACCAAAAAAAAAAAAAAAAAATTAAGGAAAGGAAAAAGGAAATCATACAATTCTTATATTCCTCTGATCAGACACCTGGAGATGAATGTTTCTGGATGGGGTGGTCCGTGCATGGTATCCAGAATGGCCATAGATGTACTTCTGACCATAGGCCTCACAGGTACTCTGTGGGAATCCAGTGCAGGAAAGTGCTACCCTGTGCTGAGTGTCAGCAAAGATTCTGGCTGGTAAGTGTGTTGCCCCACTGCACAGTGACATCTCCATCACCATTTTCTAGTGAGCCACAGCTGGCCATATGAAATGAGGTGGCCATGTAAGTATGAGTTTAACAGTTTTGGCAAAACAGCCAGCTTTAGATTAGTTATCAGCTTGGGAAGAAACCCTTATCCACCTACTAAATATCCAATTTCCTCAACTCCACATATTTAAAAAAAGTTTCTGCTCCTCAAAATGTCAGCAAGTCTGTGGACGCTGTGAAGGCAATAACACTGTGGACTCCCAGCACACATCCACCTATGTACATGATTACTTGATTCTGAGGTTTGCATTTGGGGTGGCTATCCTCTCTAAGCTAAGCTGCCCCACCACAAGGGGGTTCTGCTACAATTTGAACTGCCACTTGCCTTTCCACATGTGCCTAAAGTCTTTTTAACCTTTCCTTTCCTTCTCTTTTCCTCCTTCCCTCACTTCCTTTTTTTTTTTTTCTTTTTCTTTCTTTCTTTCTTTTTTTTTTGATGAAGTCTCACTATGCAGCCCAGGCTGACCCTGAACTCATGATCTTCCTGTCTTAGCTTCCCAGGCATGTGCTACCACACCTCGTTTCAAATACACTTAAATACTTGATCATCACAAAAAAAATGTAACATTCTGAGACTGTAAAAATGCCATCAACTGCTACTTTATCCACTTCTGAAAATTCCTCTGCTACTGTTTGCTTGGTGGACACATTTCCCTCTCCCCTACACTGTGCAAAGCCTACAGCCTGGGAACTACAGTGGCATCTAAAGTGCCATGCTCTTTATCCAGCATTACTGGGACTATCCCAGCAAGTTCTGAGTTTTTTTGTTTTGTTTTGCTTTTTGTAGTACTTAAGGTTGAACCCAGGGCCTCACACATACTTTGCAAATGTTCTACCACCGGGCTGCACCTCCAGCCCATTTTTTATTTTTTATTTTGAGACAGGGTCTTACTAAGTTATGCAGGCTGTCTCTGGCCTCAAACTTGCAATCCTTCTTACAGGCATGCATCACCATTCCTGGCAAGTTCTGAGTTCTGTCCTACAGGCCGTGCCAAATTCCAAGCAGAGGGTGGGACCCAAGGATCCTTTGTCTGATCCCTGTGCAGTGTTCAGTAAGATTTGGAGCCAGCCTGAATGTGTATCCCATGCTGGAGTTCTGTGGATTATGGCTTGGGTCCTTCATGGGCCCAGCCTCAGAAGAACGAGGATGTGGGAAGGCATCCTAGGAGTAGGAGGGTAATTGCTGGGGCAGGAAGGATTACCAGTCTGTTGGTAAAGCTTCACCAGATCATTATAGCAAATGACAGAAAGCATAAGTAGGCCCCCAGGTAAACACAGCTCAGAACTCTCATGAACAGGAAATGGGTGTGTGTGTGGATCTCAGTCCAGCTGGGTGGCTATCTGGGAAGTTTTCTTCTCACCACAACCCTAAGTCCTTGTACCAGGGAGGCCTAGCAGTAGGGGAGTAATGATGACTACCCTGTCTTGCCCAGAATGGCCCAAGGCCCAGCCACTCCCGAGGATGAGCAGAAAGGTGGGAAGGAAGGGGCACTGCTCAGGGAAGGACAGCAGGGCTCAGTGTCCGGGGCTGGGACCGGAGCTCTGCCAGGTCTGTTATGTGGAAACCACCCTGCACACCTTCCTATGGGCTCCTTGCAAACCTACAACTTGGAGCTGATTCACAGGTCCACCAAAGGCCATGGGGGTCAAGCACCAGGTACACAGCTGGTCATATCCCAAAACACACAGGTTCCAGAGACTACCTAAAACACACTAAGTGCAGCATGGCAATGGCAGTGCAGGTGTCCTGGGGATGAACCCTCAAGCCAGCCTGGCTGACGTCACATCCTATCCCACCTACTCACAAATTTAGGAAAAGGACCCAACTGCTTTGGGCCTCAGTGCCCCATCTCTGAGATGAAGGTGTACAGACCACCCTGCAGGTGTGTTTGCAAGCTGCATGAAGTAATCTGTGTGCCCAGCCCCCGGCTCAGGCAGGTGGTCAGGTACCATAGCTGCCAACAGCAGCATGAGCTACAGCAAGCTCCAGGCTCCTGGCCCAGGAAGA
>VMDO01009460.1:55077-77361 GCA_007922755.1 Pedetes capensis | reverse complement strand
TCGAGTCGGTATCCGACTCATAGAGACCCTCTGTACAACAGGGGAAACACTATTATCAGTGCTTCTCTGCCGTTCATAGGGTTTTCAATGGCAGATTGATTTTTGGGAGGGGGTTGCCAGGTCCTTCTCCCAAGCCTACAGCTTCTGGTGTTCCCAGGCGGTCTCCCATCCAGGTACTAACCAGGCCTGACCCTGCTTATCTTTCGAGATCTGACGGGATCGGAAGCCACCACAGGGCTACAGCTGCAGACGTGTATGTGTGTGTGTGTGTGTGTGTGTGTGTGTATATATATATATATATATATATATATATATATATATATGTATATATATATTTAAATAAAAAAAAACAAAAAACAGTGTACTTGGACACATTTTCCACTCATTTGGTTTTTCAAAGGTCTATATGGTTCAAGCCTATAGCCATAGCCCTGTGGTGTCCAATCCTGTCAGATATTGGAAGCTAAGCAATGTTGGCCCTGGTTAGTACTTGGATGGGAGACCGCCTGGGAACACCAGGTGCTATAGGCTTGGGGGAAGGACCCAGCAACCCACTCCCAAAAATCAATCTACCAATGAAAACCCTATGAACAACAGAGAAGCACTGACAACAGTGTTTTTCCTGTTGTATGTAGGGTCACTATGAGTCGGATACTGACTCTACGGCACCTAACAACAACATATCCTTCAAGGTGAGAAGGATGGAAAACCCTATGATGGTCATTGTGAGTTGGACACAACTCAATGGGACCTACCAACATCAATAACATATGCTTCACATGTAATGTTGAAGGTATTTTCACATTTTTCATGTATGACAAAAGGTCTTTTGGTAAGACCAATATAAAATATTCTATTTCTGTACAACTCAACCCTTTATTTCTGAGGCAAGGCCACTTGATGTAGCTGCTCATTTTTCACAATGGATACAAAAAAGGAAGGAGTGGAAATTGCATTTCTAGTCTATTGGAGCTCCCACCTATACTATTCACCACTGTTCTCTTCATACCAAGCTAATTACATCTTTCTGCTTTTTCTCCCAACATTCTTACAGTGTCACAGTTTTCCTTCATTTCTAATGCCAGGAATTTATTCTAGATTGTGGTATGTCCTTACTCAAACTATGCCAACTCAACCACAATTCCTTCATTTCCTCTAGTGAACTTCTAAATGAAACTGAGTTTAGTTAGTCTCCATATGACTGAGTGACGTAGATGTAGTAATGGTTATTGACACAAGTTTAGACAGAAATAAATCACTTGTCTGAAGGAGAAGGTAAAATTTTCATAACTTGAGTCACATCTGGTGAACTTCAAAGCCATCTATATTGTATCACATGATAGGAAGTTTACTTCCACTGCAGATGCTCCTTCCAAAATCTTCCATATACTCCTTAAAGCTTGTATGGGAGTATCTTGCCACTCTCTTACAACACAGACAGAAATACTTGAGTTTTGCTCTTAACTAAGATATCTGTTTAGCTCTGATTATTTTTTTAAATGCAATATTACTTTTGACAGAAATAGTGGCATTATAGCCATCTGTAAGTTCTCAGTGTCTATGATCAATGAAGTTTAGATGGAAATGTTTCTTTTTATGGAAGAAATGTACTTTCATCTCAAATATTTCAAATTTCCCACACATAGCCTACCCTAAAATTATCTTTTATAGTTCTGACAGCTTCTTGTTAAACTTAGCCAATAACCCGGGCCTTCTAGCTGGCAGGAACTGAAAATAGTCATGACACCAAGGAATCAGTGGTTAAGCTATGGTAAGAATGGGCTACGTTTTCATCATTTTGCAACTCCCGTTAAATTGGCATTATGCAAATACTTGCATATTGGTGTCATTTCTTCTGAGGCCAATTAATTATTTTGGCCTTCAAAATAAGTTATGGGAGTGTTGATGCTTAAGACATTTTCAAAATTATTATTTCCTTATTTCCTTCATTTTTGTTATAATTGATGTAAATTGTGGCAGGCTGCCTTCTCAACTCTTGATAGCAATGCTTGCTAGCTTATTTAGAGTAATGAAAATGTTCCCCATAAGAAATCTAGCTTCTTAAGTGAAGCAGGCTATCTTGTTTGAAATTTCATAAAGCAGCTTTGGGAACACCACCTACACCTTATCATTTGTCCACTGTGGCTATGGAGAGACACCATTTTCTGTCAGTAAAACTTTAGTTCTTTAGGTCCCTACAGTAATTCAATTGCTTTACCTAAATTTTTCTTTATGATTTTATATCTTCCTTCATAGAAATATTTTGGGACAAATTGTAAAAAAGATGATTTTTATTAAAATACTTTAGAGGAAATGATGAAACATGATTTGCAATGAAAAAAAATTTCCTTGTAAATTTTCCAATTTTGCTATTGAAAAGACTGAGGTTGCTTTTGTAGGATCATATAGTTTTAGCAATTTAAACAGAAAACATTTATCAAAAACTCAACATTTAGCAAAATTAAACATTTCTTGTTAACTCTGGTTAACCCTATTAATTACTTTTGTCAAAATAAAAATAACTTATGCTCACACAGAGCAAAGAAAAATGATACTTGCTCTACACTGGAAGTCTTTTAGAAGGACTGGTGCATTAAATATTTATATAACTGAAAATAATTAGACAGGCATAAGAAAGTCATTGTCGTGAGAAAAATTGGCTAGAAATTAATGAAATAAGCTATACATTGTATAATCACTTAACATGTTTGTATTTGATTAGTTGACTAATCAAAATGGATCATGGAGATAATGAAATTGTCTTTAAATTTTTACATTGACACATGCCCTGAAGTCTTTCTTAAATGGTTATTATGGTAAATCTATACATATTTGTTGTTGTTGTTGTTGTTAGGTGCTGTCGAGTCAGTGCCTGACTCGTAGTTACCCTATGTACAACAAACCAAAAAGTATTGTCAGTGCTTCTCTGCTATTCATAGGGTTTTCTGTGGCTGATTATTTATTGGGAGTGGGTTGCCAGGTCCTTCTCTCGTATGTATATACATATATGTATATATATATGTGTGTGTGTGTGTGTATACATATATATGTGTGTATATATATATACATATATGTATATGCTAAGTATACAACTTACTTTAAAATAGGTGTAGTTTGATTGAAAAACAAAAACAAAATTCTGTAGTCTAGAAATGAATTGTGATCCACAAATCCAGACAGATAATCAGGTCATCTGCTTCTTCAGAGATGACTATAATTTAAAAACCCACAAGCAAATAGATGATCTCACTCATTAAATGACGACCCTATTTGGGGTGGTGAGAATGAAGAGGAAGCTCTCTATATGGCTGGAGCCCCAGTGCTGCCTGATGAACCATCAATGAATTGGAATGAGATCCTTTTGCAATACATTCATTGACTAACCTGGACAGGCACAGAGATGAAGCATCTGAGGATACTGTGGAGTGATTAGCTAAGAATAAGTACCATAAGGAAATCTGAGAGTCATCACAAATCAAATGTGCATGTGTGCACAGGTGGCATGATACTACGCTGAAAACAAGCAAAGTAATAGTAGATGTAGTGGAATAGAGCCCATAGGAAATTCACTAGGATTGTTAAAGGAGTCATACAGAAAAGGCCAGCTAAAAAGGTAGGGAAATTGTAGGATTATAGAATCATAATTTTATAACCTCTAATTATACTATTGATCTAGGTAAAGATTATCGCCCCAAACAATTAGTGAAATGGTTGATGTTGTTATTGTTAGGTGCCATCAAGATGGGTCTGACTCATAGAGACCCTCATAGGGTTTCCAATGGTTTGGGGATTGTTTTGGGGAGTGGACTGCCACATCCTTCTTCCATTTTGTTCAGTGCTGGGGATTGAATCCAGGTCCTCAGAAAGTGCAAACCAGCACTCTACCAACTGAGCTAAACCCTTGCCCCAAAAGGTTGATGGGGGATGTAAAAAGCTACAAATATAATCTCTTTATTAATGTCTCTGTCTTGCAAAAGGGGAAAATAATTTTAGAAAGAAACAATTTATCTCTTATTTCAGTCTTAGTAATACTATGATTGTTGTTGTTAGGTGCCATCAAGTCAGGTCCAGCACACAGCGATCCTCAGAGAGTTTTCTATGGCCGATTGTTTTGGGATTGCTTTGGGAGTAGATTGCCATGATCTTCTCCTGTTATTGTGGTGCTAGGATTGAACTCAGAGAGTACAGAGAGGCACTCTACCAACTGAGCTAAACCACAGCCAAATATTATGATTAGTCAACCAGAAAATAATTTTTCTGATGCAATACAGTGCATTATCCACTCCAGTGTACATCCATAAAGTATTCTTTATGTATATTTTCCAAAATGAGGTTAATTCTAATTTCCAGTTTGTAGAAATGACAGAGGATTGAAGAAGCAGTTAGATGACAAGAAAGTTTAGGAAACTCTCCCTGGAAAGCATATGGCACTGCCTTTATCTTCATTTCTGGAAAATCTAGACCAATAAGGTTTTGGAGACCAAAACTGATATTGCAGAACCATTGAAGTTGAAGTAAAGTTTCTTGATGATGTATATTAGCTCAACTTCCTCAGGTAAGTTCAAAAACCACCGAAGGTAGAGAGAACCAGTCAGCATTCTAAAGCAAATGTTTTGATTCTTAGGTCTGATGTTCTTTGCATGGCATCCCATTATAGTCAAAGGACATGGTGGTACCTCATCAAGTACTATGCTCCCCAGCACTATAGGTGTTGAAGAAAAAGCTGGAGAATATTTTGAATGTGATGTTACCAAGAAAACTTAAACAGCAACCTTGAATCTGGACTGCAGGACCATCTTTAAGGTCTTCCCTGAGAGTGCATGGTTTGCTGAGTAATTCACAGCTGGAGCTGGCAGTTGTTAGCTGAATAATTTAGGAATCTCACCCACCATTTCCACTCATCTTCAAGTGTATAACTATTCCACAGGGAATAATTTCAAGGAATCTCCAATCACTATAAACAATATCGTACAATGGCAAGCTTCCTTCTAGCCCCACAAGAATGGATTAGGAATAGGAGGAATGGAAAAAAAAAAGCACTATTCTTGTTCATTTTTCATTACCTTCATGTAAATTCGCATAGCAAAACATGCATTTTCTTTCAGCTGTCAAATTTAATTATCTAATCACTTAATTTGTACTTCCTTTATAAAGAATATGTATCAAATTCAAAATATTTGCAGCTGAGCTATTGGAAGTTGCTTATCCTGGTTAGATGAAATTTTTTATAACTTGCAAATTATAATTTGACATTATAATTATTTTACTCACTCCTAAAACAACTTTCATAACTGTTTTGTAGTAACACATTCTGGTTGCTGGAGTTTCCAAATGCCACCAAAGTAAGATCCAAAGTCAACATATTCTTCATCAGGCTAATGGGCATCGCTAGCAAACATGTGCCCTCTTCAAAGATACAAAAAATTTTACAAATTAGGTCCTAAGTGTCCTCATGAACTTATTGCAGTCTTTTAAAAAAACTGTTGTCAGACGTGGCCTTTTAGCCTGGCTGGTAAACCAGTAGCCTAACAATTTCATTTTCTGCCATCTACTCTAGGAGTATTGAAGAACAGTCCTTCAGGAAAGACTTGCAGAGAGGTGGTGCTTTTATACCTACAGAGTAGATGCCTATGTCATTGATCTATTTATTAAGAGAAAAAATAGGGCCTATGAATGTTGAGTATAAGACTAACATTTCATTTTCTGTGTTCAGTGAAAAGGAACAAAATAGAATAAATAAACCCACAAGCCACAGCAGCAAAACTCATTTTCTACATTAAATTTAACCTCTCCTTTTCTGTTCCTATTATTATGCCACAGTTCTGACAGGCAAAATGCTAATGAACAATTATAGTATTTTTAGAATGAGGGCATGGAGGGTAGAGAGAAAAAAAGAAAAAGCTGAGAGCATGGACCTTCCACAGTTGCAGACTGAATAGCTTTGCTGTCTAATTTCCCTTTATAAACATAGGACATGATGCTACCATCCTAACTCAGAAAAAAATAAAGAAAGAATAGTAAGGGACTGATAAGCCTTTTCAACTGGAAATCCTTCTCTACCACCTATTTAAATAAAAGGTACTAATAATCTATTTTAATTTTATTTCCAAAGTCTTCCAATAACAAATATGACGGTTCCTATTTGGTGAGTATGTATGTCCTAAGAATTTGGTTTTAGTTACTTCATTTAATCCTCATAATTACTCCAAGACACAGAATTGCTCTTTCCATTTATCAGATGAGGAAAGAAGGCTCTTGCTTTGGCAAATTGTTTAAGTTCACAAAGTAAGAGGAAAAACTGGAATATGATTTTGAGTCTGTCTCACTTCAAAGTGTATACTCCTTTCTCTATATCGAGGTCTTTTTAACTCAAGAAATTAGATTAAATATAGTGAACAAATGAGGTAGGTAGATTCTTAACTCTGTTTTAATTTTTAGAATTGTGTCAGTGTTGTTTAATCTGAATTTAAAGTCCTCAAGCTCTCAAATTAGGACCTTAGGCTGTATCGGAAATAGAAATATCTTACTAAGCAGATTATAAAAATTTTAAATTAAAAATTCCTCCAAATCTTTAATATTTTTTATACCATAAAAACATTTTTCCATTTTAATATTAGTTGAAGTCTATACCCTAGGAGCAGCCAGATGGTCTGCTCTGGAGTATACGCTTTAGCAAATATTAGGTAACATTAGGTAAAATTATTTAATAATTTTTAAAAATTCTAGATATAGCCCCTACAAGATTCAATTATCTTTATGTCTCTCTAACACTAGATAATCTTAATTTGTGTAATAAATATTAGAGGTCTTCTTTGTTGAAGTGAATGGCATTGAAGATCTGTTGATAATCTGAAATTCAAGTTGTCCAAATAGGACTTAAAGATCTAGACCAAGCCTTTCCTTCCTTGCCATAGAACTGACTGCCTGGATCTCATTCCTAAGGAGTCCTGTGTTTAGCCAGTGGTTCCAGCACATTTTCAATCATATGACTCTGATTACATTGTTGTTACTGTTGTTAGATGCCATCCAGTCAGTGTCCAACTCATAGAGACCCTATGTACAACAGGCAAAACAGTATTGTTAGTGCTTCCCTGTTAAACTAGGACAGGCCTGGTTAGTCCTTGGATGGGAGACCACCTGGGAACACCATGTAGGCTTGGGAGAAAGACCAGTCAACCCACTCCCAAAAAACAATCAGCCATTGAAATCCCTATGAATAGCAGAGAAGCACTGACAATATTGTTTTCACCTATTGTACCTAGGGTCCCTATGAGTACGACACCTAGCAACAACAACAACAACAATAACAACAACAACTAAATATCTGCATGTATGATAGAATTCAGTCAGAGACTTTTTTTCATTTTAACAGCTAAGGTGGGGGGAAATCTATTTTCTTATATACCTCTAACTACTGAAGATCACTAGTACTTATCAAAAACAATCTAGTAATTGTAGGTGGCCACACTGGCGTAAGTTTAGAAAAGGCAAATGTTGAGTGCCCTACAGTACATGATCATTAACTGGACCACTGCCTCAGGCAAGCCTAGATTGCTAAAACGTCTGGCAGGGTATTCTTTATCATTTTTAAACTAGTTTTTGGGTGCATTGGATTTTCAGTGGGTCTTTGGGAAGATTGACAGGGTACCAGGCTGCCTAAAGTCACTTCCATCTGCATAAATGGTAGAGCCCCGCGCCAAAATGGTCAAACAAACAAAAAAAACCTTGTTATTTTCTTATAATAAGGGCCCTGTCTAGATTTGAACACAGGAATAAACATCCTAAGACTCAGGAGCTACCTCTTCATAGCAACCAAGACTAGCGGCAGAGCCTCAGGAAAATTAATGACCATGACCTCTCGATAACAGTTTCCAGCTAGCTGCTAGGGTTTCCTAGAGTGTGCGAGGTCATTAAGTCCAAAGAAATACCCTCCCCAGTTACTGCTTCCTGGGGTGGAGGAAGGGGAAAAGTCCCATTCTCTTCTGTAACTGGAAGTAGAGCTCAGTTGCTACCCAGGCCTGGCCCCTGAGTTTGGGGTTCTGGCCCCCTCGAGATGAATAATGTGAGCAGTTTTTCCATCACTGGCTTAATCAAATCGACCTGATGGGAAGTAGTATTTAGCAAGTGCGCTCTTATATTACTTTTTCCTGGTGGAGTGCAAGTCTGGATGTTTGATGAAAAAATTAACCTAGGCAAATTCTTTATTTTAAGGAAGACAAATTTCTGTTTTGACTAATCTTGAAAATCTAATGACTCACTCCTAAGGGCAGATACTGCTTTAGTAGTACAATGGCTTAACTCTCAGCGAGTTAAGCAGCTTGAATTCCAATTCATATACAAAGAAAAGGTTTATAAAAACACTTTTAAATGAAAAAAAAAAAACTTTGTAACTTTTCTTTTTCCCCGCCCACATATATTATCTGAGAAGGAGAGACTTCCTCGTTTCTACGATCGCTCACAACTTCATGATTTCTAATGTGGAAGTTTGGGAGTAAACTGTGGAGTAGTTGAGAGTAAAGTAGGCTCTGGATTCAGAGTTGGAGGTAAACCTCATATTTTTTTCTCTTGACAGTGCAATTATAATATTTAAATTAAACAATTGTTTTGAGGATTAAATGAGATAATTGCCATAAATCTTTTAGTACAACGTTTTATTGTTGTTGTTGTTATTAGGTGCCCTCAAGTTGGATCAGACTCATAGAGACCTACGTACAACGTAATGAAGCATGCCCCAACACTGTGCCATGCACATGATCTTTTCATGTTTGAGCCCATTGTTGTAGCCACTATATTTCTTCTGATTTTGAATGGTGCCACATAAGCAAAAGGAGGTCCCAGGGGCTTTACTCCATTCTCTTCATTAAAGTTGACCTTACTTTGAGGAGGCAATTCTTCTCCAGTTGTTTCATGAATGCCTTCCAGCCTGGGGAGGGGTGTGCTCATTTTCTGGCACTTTCTTTTACAGTGTCTACAACCATACCACTTTGATGTCCTATGTCTTCAGATCTTGAAAGCTAAGCAGGGTTGGGCCTGGTTAGTCCTTGGATGGAAGACCACATGGGAATATTGCATGCTGTAGGCTTGGGAGAAGGACCTGACAGCCCACTCCTGAAATAATCAGCCATCAAAAACCCTATGAATAGCAGAGAAGCACTGACAATAGTGCCAGGCATGGCACAGTGTTGGGTAGTATTTTGCTCTTTTGTATATAGGGTCACTAAGAGTTGGATCCAACTCAAGGGCACCTAACAAGAACAATATTTGACAGGCCTTCTCTGCCGTTCATAGGGTTTTCAATGGCAGATTGTTTCAGGAGTGGGTTGACGGATCCTTCTCCCAAGCCTACAGCACCTGGTGTTCCCAGGTGGTCTCCCATCCAAGGACTAACCAGGCCCAACCCTGCTTAGCTTCTGAGATCATGTGGGATCGGATGCCAGGGTGCTATGGCTGCAGACAAGAAGTTTGATATAGTTTCCTCCTGACTGAGATGAATCCCATTATTTACATACTCTTGACATCTACCTGCCAGTTAAGTATCCTCAGACTTCAGAAGAGCATTTCCAACAGTATTTGACCATGTGACAGAAGAGCTGCATATGTGAATTTGTTTTCTCACTGAACACTCTTCTGCACCATACAGCTTCAAAGATGCTATTTTCTTTGTTAATGGTGTCCAAAACAAATAAAATGTAAAAATAAATTGCAGAGAAACACAGCAGGAAGACGAAACTTACCAGGTAGAAGAAGATCAAGTGGAATTTAGCTTTTGACCAAATGGCTGTAAAATTGATTTGACTTAATAAGGTTGGTGCAAATGGAGTTGTATTACTTGGGACGTGGGTATGCGTACACATGCACATTTTCAACTGTGTGTGCACATCTTTTATCCACTGTTCTTGTGGAAACCTCATGAATAAATAAATATAAATAGGTTGTTTTCAGTTTTTAAATTCAAGTTTTTTATCTGAAATTTAAAACCAAGTATAAGCTAGTATATGAATGGACAGACTTTAAAGGACATGACAAAGGGTGAATGTCCACAGACAACTCATAGTGCTCTTCTCAATCTCGGTTTCTTTCTTCTTCTTTTTTTTGTGTGATACTGGGGGTTGAACCCAGGGCCTTGTGCTTGCATGCTTTGCAAGTGCTGGACCACTGAGCTGCACCCCCAGCCCTTTTTTTGTTTTGTTTTGTTTTTACTTTTTTGAGACAGGGTCTCACTAAGTTACTCAGACTGCCTCTGGTCTCAAACTTGGGATCCTCCTGCCTCTGCCTCCCAAGCCGCTGGGATTATAGGCATGCACTACCGTGCCTGGCTATCATTTTCTTGATTAAACCTATTTATTGCTTAACTTTCTTGTGTGTGTTTTTATTTTATTTTATTTTATTTTAATCACTGTTGGACAACCATGGTGCTTTTTCTCTGCCAAGTTTGGCCAGGTGATTTGGGGTAAAATATTTTCTGCCAATTCTTATAATGAACCCTTATCTATCCTTTAGGATTCAGCTCTAATATTCTCTGGTAGACTTTTCCTTTATCAGTTCCTCCTGTTCTGTACCACCAAAATGCTCTTACTGTGCCACCTAAGCCTGCAGCCATAGCCCTGTGGCATCCAATCCCATCAGATCTCAAAAGCTAAGCAGGGTCGAGCCTGGTGAGTCCCTGGATGGGAGACCGCCTGGGAACACCAGGTGCTGCAGGCTTGGGAGAAGGACCTGGCAACCCACTCCCCAAAATCAATCTGCCATCGAACAGCAGAGAAGCACTGACAATAGTGTTTCGCCTGTTGTAAATAGAGTCATTACCAGCCAGACACTGATTTGAGAGCACCTAACAACAATATGTCACCTAAAGCACCATGCATGATATTAAAATAGGAGTTTTCTTGACTGCTGTATGTACTGGACTATGAATACCTTTAAGCCAGGGACTTCATCTGCCTTCTCTTGAATCCAGTCCCCTTGAATAGGGCCCAGCACGTAGCACATGGCACATCCTCAATGGATGTTTGTTGAACTTCATTGAATCTGTTTCCAGGCCAGTTTGTGCATTGAAGTTTATTCCAATTCAATCCCCAAATTTCCCTTAGTCTGGAGTGAATGCCTCTGCACCTCCTTTCCTGACAAGAACGCTGAAATGCACTGCTTGCAAAAGCACATTCTGATTGTGCTGTAGAAATGAGTTCCCGCTTCTCACTGTGTTAACACACCTGTAACCCACGGCAGGTATCGCGTGCAACATGCCAGTGGTTGAGTTTATAGTATGAGCTCATCTCTAAGTGACTCTGAGGAGCGTGATTATGTGTTCTACTCTGTGTATTTGGTTTACTTATTTGCAAAAAACCCCCAGTCCTTTCTACCTGACAGAAGGAACCAGGGCCTTTGCCCTGCCCAATCAGACAAATAAAAAGATTTGGCACTCATTCTTTCTGACAGAGTTCTTTCACTTACCTGATGAACCCAACTTTTTTTTTTTTTTTTTTTTTTTTTTTTTGGTGCTGGGGGTTGAACCCAGGGCCTCATGCTTGCATGTTTTGCAAGTGTTGGACAACTGAGCTGCATCCCCAGCCTATTTTTTTTCCTTTTTTTTTTTTTTTTTTTTTGAGACAAGGTCTTGATAAATTACACAGACTGCCTCTGGTCTTAAACTTGCGATCCTCTTGCCTCCATCTCCCGAACCGCTGGGATAACTGCACCCAGCATGAGCACAACTATTAATAGGGTAAAATTGAAAAATAGACATAGAAATATCAGATTATTTTACAAGTTATGATTCAGCGTAGTGCCATGGTGCACGTCTGTAATTGCAGTGACCCAAGAGACAGAGGTAGAGGATCATGAATTTGAGGCCAGAAGCAACCTACAAGACTTAATGAGATCCTGTCTCAAAAAAAATTAAAAAGGGGCTCAGTGAGAGGTGCTAGGTTCAACCCACTAGTACTGAAAAAAAGTTATGATTTAGTGATAATGTGTAAGGGGCAGCTTAGAGGAAGAGACTGGTGCTAGATAGAGGAAAATACAACTCCCAAGTAATTTGTTGTTTGTTGTTAGGTTCGATTGAGTCTGTGTCCAACTCATAGCAACCCTATGTTCAATAGGCAAAACACTATTGTCATTGCTTCTCTGCTACTCATAGGGTTTTCAACAGTGGATTGATTTTTGGGAGTGAGTTGCCAGGTCCTTTTCCCAAGCCTACCACATCTGGTGGGAGAAGGGCCTGGCAATCCACTCCCACGGCAATCCTGAAACAGCCAGCCATTGAAAACCCTATGAGGGTCGCTATGAGTCGGATACCGACTTGACAGCACCTAGCAGCAGCAGCAGCACCGCCTCTGGTGTTCCCAGGTTGTCTCCCATCCAACCAGGCCCAACCCTGCTTAGCTTCTGAGATCTGACAGGATTGGACGCCACAGTGGTACTGCTTTAGGCTCCCAAGTAATAGAAATCCTATATCAGATAGGACTGTGTCTACTTAGAATAGTAAACATCTTTTTGTGTTTTGAGTTATTTTTCTAATTAAACAGATTTAAGGAGCACAGTGTGATAACTTGATACATATGCCTGAAGGGTAATGACCACATAGGGTGGTTACTATTGCATTTTAAACATATTTTAAAATTTTTCATTAACATATAATAATTGCACATACTTATGATTACAGTGTAATATTTCAATACAAAAGTAAAATATGTATTGATCCAATCTGGGTAATTAATATTTTCATCTATATATTATTCCTTTGTGTTTAGTGCCTGTGAGCTCTTCTCTTCCATTTATTCATAAAATATACAATATTTTATTGTGAAATTTAGTCACCCCATTTTTCTGTAGAACCCCAGAAGTTATTTCCATCTAACTGTATTTGAAGTACCCATTATCCAACCTCATCACCTTTCTCACTTCTAGGAAGAAGGACTTGACAATCCATTCTCAAAGCAATGAATCAGCCTCAAAAACTCTATGAGGGTTGCAGTGAGTCAGACCCAGCTCCATGGCCCCTAACAACTATGATAGCAAGTAACCACTAATTACACTAATTATCCTGAAAGAGAACTTGTGGTATTTTCTCTGTACCTGAGTTATTTCATTTAACATAATGTCCTCTAGTTCCTTCCAGTTTGCTGCAAATGATAAGATATCATTTTTATGGCAGAATAGTAGTTCATTGTATACATATGCCACATTTTCCATGCATTGCATCCATGGTTAGACATCTACAGAGATTCCATAGTTTAGTTACCATGGGTAGTGCAGTAGCAAACATGGGTTTTCAGGTGCCTCTTTGATATGCTGATTTCATTTCTTTTGGATTTATACTCAAAAGTGGAATAGCTGAATCATACCATAGTGCTACTTTTAGTTCATTGAGGAACTGCCATACAGTTCTTCATAATGGCTGTACTGATTTGCAGTCTCACCAACAGTGTATGAGAGTTTGCTTTTATCCACATCCTTACTAGCATTGTTTATTTATTTATTTATTCTTTTGTTTACTTTAAAAAATAGTCATTCTAACTCAGGGGAGATGATATCTCATTGCAGTTTTGACTTGCATTTGCATAATGGCTTATGAAGTGGAGCATTTTTTCATAAATTTGGTGACCATCGAATTTCTTCTTTTGAAAAGTGCTATTCATATAAGATACAAGACATCTTCAGGGCATTTCTAGTTATTTCATAGAAGTAAGATAAAAGGATGCACTGGCTTTCTTTTATAAAGAAAATGAAAAACCAGAAAACAATTTTTGCATACTTGGGAACAGCTTCATCTTTCAAAAACACTAGGAAGAAAAATAATGTCTAATTCAGCTAATGACATTTCACCTAATGGCTCCAGATCTCTAAAAATACCATATTCTTTCAAAAACCAAATTGTTCCTTTTTGTGAGTTTTAGGTAGCCAGTATTGACTCCATTTAAAAATGAGGATAACTGAACAATAGAGGCAGTGCCTTTTGACATAGGAGTAAAGTTAGGGAATAGGAAAATTAAACTATGTTGCATTTATACTGCTTTTATCTCTGGGGTTCAATTCTCTAATGTGTTGATTTTTCCACTATACTAAAAACAAAGAACAACTTGGGCCATAAAAGGACTCCAACAGATTATTACAATGGCAGGCAACATGGCACCTCAGTCACTTTGCACAGATGACCACCGCTGTAGTGAAGATACAGAGAAGGGATCATTTCATTACAGCACTCAGCATGAGAACTTTTATATTGTACACAGATTCGAATTAAATTCCAACTCTTAAAACACAAAATAAAATGAAGAAAAATGTGCTATAAACCATGACATTGAAAATAACTTCATAGACATGGAGCACAATTCTCTATACTCATCAGAAAAAGGTACACTTCATTTATTGTCTTCTCCTAATAAAATAATGTTGAATGCTCGCCGACTAAAGAATACACTTTATTCCACACCTTATGTGTTAGGCAGCTTTCTCATTTCTGTGACAGAGTGCCTGACATAAATAACTTAAGAGAGGAAATTTTAATTTTGGCACATTGCTTCAGAGGTTTCTCTCCATGTTCTTGATGCTGTTGAATCTGGGCCAGTGGGGAGGCAGAACATTAAGGCAGTGGGAGCATGTGGCAGAAGCTACTCACCTCCTGGCAGAAAGAAAGAAAGGGACTTGGGGCCAGGTATATAACTGTTATAGTCACACCCTCAGTGAACTACTCCTTTGAACTAGGCCCACCTCCCAAATTTTCACAGCTTCACAACTGGGGAACAAGAACTCAGCACAAAATCCTGTGCGGGACACTTCCTATTCAAACCACCACATTCCTCTCCTGGCCCCAAAGGCTCATGGCCATCTCATAATGCAAAATGTGTTTAATCTATCTCCAAGAGTTCCCAAAGTCTTAAGACTTCCAATAGTGTTCAAAAGCTTAAGTCTAGAATCATCATACTACAGAGACACCTGCATCTCCATATTCAGTGCAGTACTTTTCACAATAGCAAGGATATGGAACAAACCAACGTGCCCATCAACAGAAGAATGGATAAAAAAACAATGGTACACATACACAGTGGAATACTACTCAGCAATAAAAAATGAAATAATGTAGTTTGCAGCAAAATGCATGGAACTGGAGAACATCATGTTAAGCAAAGGAATATACACTTAAAAAGAGAAACACAATATATTCTCACTCATGTGGGAGCTGAATCATACTTAAAGGAAGAAAATATCGTATATGTATATATATATACATATATATATATATATATATATATATATATATATATATAATTCAACTTAGTGAAGAAGGGATAATAAGAAGTGTAGAAAGAAGGAACTAGCAGAGGGAAGTGAAGATTGCAGGAGGTGGGGAGGGGAGAAGGGTCAATGAGGAGGGATGAAGGGGAAGAGGACAATCTCAATGTAAATAGTGCAACTTTATAAGTATATTGGAAAAATAGGGAAATATAACCCCAGTAAGCATTTGAGTTTTACTGCTTTAATATACCATAAGGCTCCATCAACTTTCTGGGTTGATGAAAGTATTTCCAGAAGTGATGTAAGGATGCATAATGGAAAAAGACAATGCTGTATTACTCTGTACCCCATCATCATTTACTAATAAAGGGAAATAAAAAAAGAGTAAAAAAGTTTAAGTCTAGCGTCTCTAGTGAGACTCTGAGTTGTGAGTTCCTATAAAATAAAAAAGGAATGTGCATATTTCCAAGATACAATGGCATAGAATAACCATTCCATTCCAAAAGGAAGGACTGGGAGCATGGAAAGGAGGGATGGGACTAAAACAATATCAAAACCCAGCAGGGCAAACATGACATCTCGTAGCACCTAGTCCTGCATCTGGAGTATGTGGTGACATGATGTGAGTTCCAACAGGCTTGGACAGCCCCACCCTCTAGGGCTTTCCTGGTTTCAGCCCACATGGTCTCTTTCTTGGGCTGGCTCCACTCATTTCCTGTGGCTTTCCTTGGCAGACATTCCATGTTTCTGGTATCTCCAACATCCTAGAGTCCCCACTGCATCTTCAGTTGCACTTTCACAACTTCATATGTCACTGTCTCAGGGGTTCTTTGCAGGGACGCTGATCCTCTCACACAACTGCCTGGCCTCCTAGGACTTCCTCTAAAATATGGATGGGAGCTCCCATGGCCCTCTAACTTGTCCCCTCTTCATTCCTGAAAAACCAGCACTGTGTGGATGATGCCACAGTCTTCCACCAGCTCAAGCACTATTGTGGTCCTCTTGAACCCTGGCCACATTAGCCTCTGAGGTCCTGGGAGTCTGAGCATGATGAATGAAGTAGACTCTCTACCCCACATATCTAATATTTTCCAAATCCTTCCCCAAAATCAGTTCCAAAGACTTCTGCAACACATGATCAACTAGTGACAGCCATGAATTCATTTCTCTGGTACCGATTTTCTGTGTTACTTACTGTGGTATCACTGGAAGAAAATACCTGACACAGACAATTTAAGGGAGGGAAGATTTATTTTATTTCTGGTTTCCAAGGTTTCAATCCATCATGGCAAGGAAGGCATGGCAGAAGAGAGCAGCTCACCTTCTGTCAGACAGGAAGCAGAGTAGAACAGCATCAGGAAAGGTATAGGGCAAAACATAATCCTCAAGGACAACCCCAGTGGCCTCATACTCCAGCTATGCCTCACTTTCCAAAGTTCCTCACCCCCTCCCAAAATAGCACCACCAGATGGGTATAAAGCTTTCAGAGACATGAGCCTGTAGAAGAGATTTCCTATCAAACCATAATACCTTGGTATGAACACAACCTTCACTAATGAAAGGTCAACTCAATCTAATTATAAATCATTGAATCACAGGAAAAAGAGCATAGAAAAAACAGACAGGTGGTATAACATCAAACTAAAAAATTCTCTACAGCACAGGAAATAATTATCAATGTGAAGAGGTAACCAGAAGAATGGGAGAAGATATTTGCAAATTGCCCATCTAACAAGAGGTTAATATTCAAAATATACAAGGAACTTAGTAATTCAAGAACAAAACAACCCAATTATAGTCAGCAATAGACCTAAAAGGACATTTTTCAAAAGAAGACTTACAAATGGCCAATAGGCACATGATAAAAATTCTCAGTATCACTAATCATTGTTGTTGGTATGTGGCATCGAATCTAGTTCAACTCATAGCAAACCTATGTACAACAGATGAGACACTCCATAATTCTGTGTCAGGCACATGATCTTTTTTAATGTTTAAGCTCATTGTTGCAGCCACTGTGTCAATCCATTTAGCTGAGTGTCTTCCTTTCTTTCATTGACCTGCCACTCTCTCAAACATGATGTCCTTCTCCAGGGGTTTGTCCTTCCTGACAACATGTCCAAAATGCATGACATGCAGTTTAGCCATCCTTGTTTCCAAGGAGCACTCTGATTGTATGTCCTCTAGGACAGATCTGTTGGTTCTTTTGGCAGTCCATGGTATATTCAATATTGGTCTCCAGCACCATAATTCAGAAGCATCAGTTTTTCTCCTCTCTCCCTTATTCATTGTCTAGCTTTCCCAATTATATGATGTGACTAATCATTAGGGAAAACAAAATCAAAAGCATAATGACATATTATATCACTTCAGTAAGAATGGCTATTTCATTCCCAAAAAGGAAAATGATAGCAAGTAATGGCAAGGCTGTGGAGAAAAGGGAAACTTTGCACTGTTGGTGGAAATGCAAGTTAATGCAATCATTATAGAAAGCAGTGTAGAGATTACTCAAAATACTAAAAATAGAACTACCATATGATCTAGCAATTCCACTACTGGAGATATATATATATATATATATATATATATATATATATATATATATATATTTTTTTTTTTTTTTTTTTTCAATATGCTACCAATACATCAGCATTTCTATATCCATTATAGTGCTATTCACAATAGCCAATATATAGAATCAACTTAGGTGTCTATCAACTGATAAATAGATAAAAAAATTATACACATACACAATGGAATATTATTCAGGCATGAAAAACAATGAAATTCTGTCATTTGTGATAACATAGATGTAAATGCAGACTGTATCAAGAGAAATAAGCCAGACACAGAAAGGCATGTATTATGTAATCTCTTTCATATGTAGAATCTAGAAATGTCAATCTCACAGAAGTAGAGAAGAGAATGGGATTACTAAATTGTAGTTACATGAAAGTAAGAGGTTCTCACATGCTATTGCACAGTAAAGTGCCTACAGACAATGATAATACACTGTACATTTCTAAAAAGCTAGAAGAAATGATAAAGAAATGATAAGTGTTTGAGAAGATATGTTTAACCTGATTTTAAAAATACATAATTTATGCATGTATTGAAATATTAAGGGAACCCCACAAATATATATATATATAGTATATAGTATATTTTTAGGTATCAGAAAAAAATTAAACTAAAAAAATAAGTCATTGAATGTCTGTTATATATTAAAATTTACACTGACGTCCAAGTTGAACCCACTAAGTAGACAGTATTATATGATCTAAATAAACAATCTGCCTTTGCCCATCTCCTTTCATCCGGATTTGATGGGAGTAGAATCACTGTGGGGCAGTAGCAGGTTCCTTTTACATTTGTTGATGATCTGCTCTATTATCTTAAAATGTTACTCCAGTGCAGCATCTGTGAGTGAAGTCAGTTGTATATTCCAGGCAGTTCTTCTTGTCTCCTTGAAAATTCACCCTGCATCACCACACATTTGAAAGGGTGTTTTTTATGGTCTCTTATTTGTGACTGGTTCCAGGGCATTAAGCCACATCGTGTGTTCACTTGCTTACATTTGTCTAAGTGCTTTTTCCTCCCTATCCAGAATGTTTTCAGAATTTGTTCCAAGATAATATAAAGATTTTGAACTGCTCTATAGGCAGCATCTGTGGCATTTGAATTAATTTATATAGAAAAGCTTTTAAAATCCTCACAGTCACAAATGTTGAATATTCATTTCTTTAAATGGGGAAAAATTAAGGCTGGAAAGATATTAATATAAGAAAGTAAAAGCAGAAAATACAAATGTGTGTGTTTGTGTCTTAAACACAGAGCTAAAAAACAGTTTCCACAACCAACACTCACATGCATAATCATTTGATGTCCACACAGAATTTGTTTTTCAAAAGAACATTCTAAGAACTAATATTTTTAAGAAACTACTCACAATATTACTTTTTCTTATAAGCCACACTCATACATGAAGGATTTCAAAATCATATTTGAATTATCAGTTTTCTCTAAGGTATTTATATTGATCTCTTGCTTAACTAGTTCTTAAAGCAAAAAAATTTTTAAAAGTGGATACCACTAAAAAGAGGAATAATTCAAGTAAAAATCCCACACACAATCTTCTAGCCTTTAATTTAATCAAATTATTTAAACAAATCATCTTTTAGGAAAACAATATGTTCAAATTGTAAATTAACAACATCATTAATAATGAGCTGGACATGGTGGTTCCTGCCTGTAACCCCAGCATTTGGGAGGCTGAGGCAGGAGGATGTGATCTCTAATCACGTCATACATGAACCTCAAAGTCTGACTAAATCAAAGGCTCTATTAGATTATATAATAGATGCAATATCTATGTTAACACATTAAATCATTAAAATTATAACATCAAGAACAAAATTTTTAAAGGTTAATGAGATTGTCATATTGCTATTGTTGTTAGATGCCACCAGGATGGATCCAACACCTAGGGACCCTATGTTCAGTAGAATGAAACACTCCTTGGTTCTGTGCCAGGCACATGATATTTTTACATATGAGCCCATTGTTGCAGCCACTATGTTCCTTCTCATTTTGAGTTATGCCACATAAGCAAAAGATGTTCCAGGATATTTACTCCATTCCCATCATTAAGGTCGACTCTACTTTGAGGAGGTAACACTTCCTCAGTTGTTTCTTGAATGACTTCCAGCCTGGGGGGCTCATTTTCTGGCATTATATTTGACAGTGCTTCTCTGCTATTCATAGGGTTTTCAATGGCTAATTGTTTAAGGAGTGAGCTACCAGGTCCTTCTCCCTAGTGTGTCTTAGTCTGAAAGCTGTCCACCATGGGTGGCCTGCTTGTATCCAAAATACTGGTGGTATACCTTTCAGCATCATAGCAACATGCAAGCCCCCACAGCATGACAAGCTGACAGGCATATAAGGGAAGACTGTAGTAGAAGTCACTTAATCTAATCATGTTACATAGATTTAAATTAATAAATCCTACAAAAGTTATAATATTTTAGGAAATTCACCAATAATACCTTCTCCTGAAGTTCTGGACAATTTAGGTGATAGTGATGAAAATATAAGTATTTTCAGCACTTTAAGAAGTTTTTTTCTTTTTGTATTACTGGATGGTTGAGCCTAGGACCTCACACCTGCCAGGCAAGTGCTATACCACTGAGCTCCACCCTTACCTCTTTTTTATTTCTTATTCTGAGACATGGTCTCACTAAATTGCAAAGGTTGCCTCTGGCCTCTAACTCACAATCCTCCTGCCTTAGCCTCCACAGTCACTGAGATTATAGAAGCATGCTGTAGCACCCAGATGAAAAGGTGGTGCAATGTTTTTGGCTTACAGAGGGGTTGCAAAGAAAGTAAAAGAGAGAGAAAAGATGAACAAATTTTTAAAAATCTAAGATAGTAGAGAGAGTTGCACAACTTTGACTTAGCTCCCTCTGATGTCAACATTTTACATAACCACTGGTACAATAAGATTAACTGAACTGAAGATTCTCCTTAAATTTTCCCAGTTTCTTCATTAGTGTTCCTTTTCTGTTCTAGGTCTAATCTAGGAACTAGTAGCACTTAGTGTTCTTTGTTGAACTCAAACTGTGACAGTTCCTCAGTTTTGCTTTGTTGAATGATGGTGGCAATTTTGAGAAGTACTAGTCAGATATTTAGTGACTATCCCTCAACTTGAGCCTGCTTGATACTTTTTTCGTTATTATAGTGAGGTTATGGATTTTGTAGAATACTAAAAATGCAAAGCACCCCACCCATTGCACTATAACAGAGGCACATGTAGCAATATATTTTACTACTAGTGATCGTATTCCTGGGGTAAGGTGACATCTTCCAGGTTTCTCTATTGTTGTTTGGTGTCATGGAGTATGGTCTGACTCATAGCAACCCTCTATAGAACAGAATGAAGCACAATCATTTTTTATGTTTAAGCCCATTGTTGAAGACACTGTGTCAACCCATTTAGTTGAGGGTCTTCCTTTTTTTTGTTGACCTGTCACTCTCCCAAACATGATGTCCTTCTCCAGGGGTTGGTCCCTCCTGACTACATGTCCAAAATATATCAGACGCAGTCTAGCCATTCTTGCTTCCAAGGAACATTCTGGTTGCACTTCTTCTAGGATAGATCTGTTGGTTCTTTTGGCAGTCCATGGTATATTCAATATTCATCTCCAGCACCATAATTCAAAAGCATCCATTCTTCTTCTGTCTCCCTTGTTCAATGTCCAGCTTTCACAATCATATAACGCAACTGAAAATACCATAGCATGAGTCAGGCACACCTTCGTCTTCAATGTGACATCTTTACTTTTCAACACTATAAAGAGGTCTTTTGCAACAGCTTTTCCCAATGCAATGTATATTTTGATTTCTTGACTGCTGCTTCCATAGGTGTTGATTGTAGAACCGAGTAAAGCAAAATCTTGGACAACCTCAATTTTTGCTCCATTTATTATTAAGCTGTGTACTGATCCAGTCATAAGGATTTTTGTTTTGCTGATGTTGAGGCACAATCCATACCAAAGAACTGTTTTCTTTGATCTTTATCAGTAAATATTTCAAATCCTCCTCACTTTCAGCAAGCAGAGTTTGCATGTTGTTAATGAAATTTCCACCAATCATGATGCCATGTTCTTCTTCATAAAGTAAAGCTTCTTGGATTATATGCTCAGTACAGAGATTGATGAGGTATGGTGAAAGGATATAGCCCTGTCAAGTACCTTTCTAGAGTTTAAACCAGGCAGTGTCTCCTTGTTCTGTTCAAATGACTGCCTCCTGGTCCATGTACAAATTCCTCATGAGTACACATTGAAGACGAAGGGGCGTCTGACTCATGCCATGGTATTTTCAGTCGCATCATATGGTTGTGAAAGCTGGACATTGAACAAGAGAGACAGAAAAAGAATTGATGCTTTTGAATTGTGGTGCTGGAGACGTCTATTGAATATACCATGGACTGCCAAAAGAACCAACAGATCTGTCCTAGAAGAGGTACAACCAGAGTGCTCCTTGGAAGCAAAA
>VMDO01009460.1:0-54977 GCA_007922755.1 Pedetes capensis | reverse complement strand
CGGACTCGACTTGACGGCACCTAACAACAACAACAATTAAGTGTGCTCTGGTATTCCCATTCTTCACAATGCTATCCATAATTTGTTATGATCCACACAGTCAAATGTCTCTGCATAGTCAATAAAACATAGGCACCTGCTGGTATTCTCTACCTCCTGCTAATATCCATGTGACATCAACAATGATGTCCTTGGTTCCATTCCCTCTTCTGAATCTGGCTTGATTTTATGCCAGTTCCCTGCCTATACACTGCTGCAGTCACTTTTGAATAATCTTTGGAAAAATTTTATTTCTATGTGATATTAATGATATCATTAAATAATTTCTGCATTCAGTTGGATCCCCTTTCTTGAGAATAGGCCCAAATATAGATCTTTTCTGGTCAGTTGGCCAGGTATCCATCTGCCCAATCTCTTGGCATAAACATGTTAGCACCTCCAGTGCTATATCTGTTTGTTGAAACATCTCTATTGGTATTCCATCAATTCCTGGAGACTTGTGTTTCACAAATTTCTTCAAGGCAGTTTGACATTGAAAAAGGGAGACAGGAGAATTGATGCTTCAAATCTGTCCTAGAAGAAGTACAACCAGAATGCTCTTTGGAAGCAAGGATGGCTGGACTACATCTAACATATTTTGGACACATCAGGAAGGACCAATCCCTGGAGAAGGACATCATATTTGGGAGAGTGGCGGTTCAATGAAAGAAAGTAAAAATCTCAACTAGATGGATTGATACAGTGTCTGCAGCAATGGGCTTAAACATAAAAAGATCATGTGCCAGGTACAGAACCAGGGTATGTTTTTTTCTGTTGTATATAGGGTCACTATGAGTTAGACCCCAATCAATGGCACCTAACAACAACAATTTTTTAGCAGATAGGAAGAAAACAGCTCTCAACATCTATAAAATAATTACTCATTTTCTTGTATTGCTTTATTTTCAAAATTGTTAATCTCTACTCATGTAATGAATAACTTACCAACTAAATTACAATGTTCATGGTGAGCTATTGCCACTTTGTTGTTGTTGTTGTTGTTGTTAGGTGCCATCGAGTCGGCATCCGACTCATAGAGACCCTTATAGGGTTTTCGATGGCTGACTGTTTCGGGATTGCCTTGGGAGTGGATTGCCAGGCCCTTCTCCCATTTTTGCGGTGCTGGAAATTGAACTCGGGACCTCAGAGACTGCAGCGCAGCGCTCTACCCACTGAGCCAAATCCCAGCCCCATTGCCACTTTAATTCTACCTAAATATAAGACATGTGTCTGGTCAAAAGACTTATTTTTCTACTCAGTTCCATGTGATTATGTCATGAAACACATTTGCAGTAAGTCAAAATGGCAGACATATATTTCCACTAAAAGAGCATGAAAATTAAACAAATTAAATGTGGAAGGCGTACTTAAAGCACTGCATAAAAGCCAATTTATTAAATATGAACTGCTTATTTTAGAAAAGAAGAAATGTCTCAAATCAGCAACCTAGGGTTTCTTTCAGAAAGTTAAGAGTGAATGTGTTATGATTCCTATATATATAATAGGTTTTATCTTTCTGTCTACTTATATCATTTTCTCTTGGCCATTGATTTATGCTAATTTGCATGCCATAAGTTTAGCTTTTAAAAATTCTTTGTTGTCTTTGCATTTCTTTGATATATATTTTGTGTTTGTCATTAACTCTGTCCAAGCCTCTCCCATTATTTCCTCATGTATTTCTTCCACCTTGATCTTTTCCCCTCCCTCTCAATCTTCCTATTACTCATTCCTATTACTCATGTAGTAATACTTTTGTAATGTTTGTTGATTACCTTATTCTGTTTGGGAACTTCATTCCATATTTATTTTTTCTTTTTCTTTTTGTCTTTGAAATTGTTTAGCTTCTATTCATCTGTCTTCAAGTTCATTAACTCCTTTCTGATTGTACTAAGTCCACAGATAAGACTCAAGTAAATTCTTCATACATTTCACTGTATTTTAATATCAGTATTCGCATTTGGTTCTACCTTTACCTTCCAATTCTCCTTTCTGGTTCTCACTGGATTTGGTGGTTGTTTTTATCTTTTACTTTAGCAACTTCGACTATTAACCTAATGTCAACTCCCCCTGAGTGTCACCACATCCTTCTTATAGGCATCTGGCTCTGACTGCTTTTTCTTGTGAAAGTTCATTTACTCTTGCTTTTCAGCATGCTTTGTGATGATTTTTTCAATGCTAGAAATGTGTTCCAGGACAATAGATACTATTATTAATGTTTCTTATCCTGGAGACGACCATGCCTTTCCTTCTTCCAGGCTTTTGGCATGGGGATTTGTGTTAACCTGACTCAGTTACTTTGGGTTTCAGTTTTCTCATTGTCCCTCTTACTTTGTGTGCTGCACAGGTTTCAAACTTACCCAGTGATTCCTGACTGGTGTGTAGGAAAGGGTAGATTCACTGGAGATTATGTTCTGAACACTTGCTTTCAGCTGGCAGCTGTGGTGGGAATGTTCATATCTATTGAAATTCAGATGGTGAAACGTCATCCCCAGGCCCAGGAGTTAAGGGGTACAGCTTTGGGAAGGTGACTAATGCTTATGAAAGAGGCCTGGGGCCAGTTGCCATGGCATAAGCCTATAATTTTGGAAATTCAGGAAGCTGAGGCAGGAAGATCCCATGTTCAGGCCAGAGGCAGTCTGTGCAATTTAGCAAGACCCTAACTCAAAAAATAATAATAATACTTTTAGGAAGGGCCTAGGAGTGTGGCTCAGTGTTAGAGCATGTGCCTAGCATGCAAACATGAGCCCTGGGTTCTACTCTTTCATACTGGGGGAAATACAGATCTTCAAGATCTTGTTAGCCTTTGGCCCCTTCCGTCATGAGAGTGCACACCCGCTTATGAGGACCAGATCCTCCCTAGACTCTGAATCTACAAACACTTTCATCTCACCCTTCATAGTCTCCAGAATGGTCAGCAATAATTTTCTTTCATTTATAAATTACCCAGCTTAAAGCCCTGAGTACAGTGGAGCATACCTATAATCCCAGCAACTCGGGAGGTGGAGGCAAGAGGATCACAAGGTTGAGGCCAGAGGCAACCTATGTAACTTAATGAGACTCTATCTCAAGATAAAAACTAAAAAACAATGGGCTGAGGGTGCAGCTCAGTGGCAGAGCACTTGCAAAGCCTGTATGAGGCCCTGGGTTCGGTCCCCAAATATTTTGATCAATCAATCAAATTACCCAGTTTCAGGCATTTTGTTATAGCAGCAGGAATGCACCAAGACACTTGACTTGGATTTTGCCTTTGTGCTGCACCCCAGAGAGATTCTCTCTTTTGTAGCTCTTGTAGATGTATTCTACTTTTAGTTTTACTTTAGGCTTGATGGTGTGGTGGGAGGATTGGGGAATAGATTTGATCCATGATAGTGTGGTCAAGGGCCTCAGCTTGAGGCTGGTGTGTGTCCTCTGGTCTCAGCTATATCCCTTTGTAAATACTTCTGCTCTCTGGCCAGCTGTAGTGCTGGGCATGGCATATATTCCCAATTTCCATCAAAGCTAGAGATGATTCTTCTTTTCTTTTCTTCTGTTTCTTTCCCAAACACTGCATTTCTTTCAGTGCTCTGAGGTGATTGTTTTGGTCACCCCTACTCCTGCTAATTAATACCTTCATTCTCCATGTGAGTCAGTGGATTTTGGTCTGAATGAAAACTCAGATGTTTGATGAATGGAAGAAAAATAATGAATGTTCACTTTGCCACTTTTATCTCTGCTCTGAGGGTACCAACAGCATTGTTTCCAAGTCTCAGTCACTGAGCTGAAATGAAAAGTCAATATCAACAGATTTAATGTAGAGAATGGGACTTAGAAATGTAGCCATGGCCCTACTGATGCTAATCTAAGATGTACACGAATTTACCTGCTCAGTCCCTGGGAGACTTCAGGATTCCCAAGAAGGATTCATTCCTCCTTGGTATATTGAATCACATTGAATAAATATGCCAAAATTTGTCAGTTCTATATGGCTGGCCTTTGCATTATGTACTCTTTTGGAATATTGTGAAGAAATCTTTCAAAATCACATGCATATAGAGTTCACCAGTAAGCCTATGTCATGAGTGTAGATAGATGAGACTATATTTCCTACAGACAGAAAATTGTAAAGTAAAGATGAAAAGTGAGGACATTAGATATACTAGTTCTACCCCAAGTTCACTACTCAAGTTTATCTTTTTCACATCTGGGATGAGAGATGGCAGGTACCAGGAGTGTGTTTCCAAGGGATATCCTAAATGCACAGAATAGAGACCCCATCCTCCCTTCTCAACACTGCTCCTCAATGCCATTGGATTTACATGTTCACTTTGACTGATACATCCACAGTGGATCTGAAGGAGGAAATCAACAATCTATGACTGTTGCTATTTTTATTTTCCTGTTGTTGCAAGAAAACCCAAAGATTCTTGAGACCTTGTATTGCCACCAGAAGTCCCTTATGCAAGCATGAGAGTGTGTAGATCATTCCAAGTCTATTTATTGTACTCTCAATTTTGTTTCCATTCCAATTAGATCTGGCCACATTGTCTAAAATTAAACAGGAAAGGTTCTGGAATAAGAATAAATGGTGATGTAAAATTATCTAATTCTGTGGGTGGGATTTAAAACCTGCAGATGAAATCCTTGTGCAAATTATAGTGCTAAGATTTCAAAATCTAAAATCATTTTAAAGTGCAAATTCATGTAACTTTGTCTTTATGAATGACAAATCCAGGGGACAAGAATGATAAATCCAGGGGGATTTAAGAGTTCATCGTTTCTTTATTCTGCTCCATTGGCATCCAGACCTCCGTGTCCACATCTGGGTGGAGTTGGGACTTCTTCAGTCACTGCAGTCTGGGTTCTCACTGGAATGGGGGCGTAGTTCTTTCAAAGCCCCCATATAAGGCCAAACCTTTCAGATTTTCATGTTTACAACATCCAAACAACTACTGAGACTTGTTGTTGTTATTGTTAAGTGCTATTGAGTTGGTGTCCAACTCATAGCGACCCTACATACAACAGGGGAAACACTATTGTCAGTGCTTCTCTGCTATTCATAGGGATTTCAATGATGGATTAATTTTTTGGGAGTGGGTTGCCAGGTCCTTCTCCCAAGCCTACAGCACCTGGGCTTCCCAGGCGGTCTCCCATCCAAGCACTAACCAGGCCCAACCCTGCTTAGCTTCCGAGATCTGATGGGATCGGATGCCACAGGACTACCGCTGCAGGCCTACTGAGACATAGATACACCATTATCAATGGTCTACACTAAATTTAAAAATAGGCTACTCTCAGCTCCTAAGTCAAAATCTGCCAGTCTCTGTAGCCAAAGGCCAAAACAGAAACTCAAATCACATTGAAAGGAAAACAAAAGATGGCAAAAGTCTTAGATTTCAGATCAACTAGGATGCTCAGTGGGCTGGGATTTAGCTCAGTTGGTAGAGCGCCGCTCTGCAGTCTCTGAGGTCCTGAGTTTGATTCCCAGCACCACAAAAATGGGAGAAGGACATGGCAATCCACTCCTGAGGCAATTCTGAAACAACCAATCATTGAAAACCCTATGGGGGGGTCATCATTATGAATCGGACAAGTCTTGATGGCACACAACAAAGGATACTCATTAATGTTGGTTATCCAGATTTCATAATCTACACAATTAATCTCAATTAGTAAAAGTCTTTTAAAGAATAGTCACCATATCTGAAAATTACTATACGTGGGGTAAGTTATCACTATACACATTCTAGTCTCATAGAGGGTATTTGAGACACTGCCATAGTAATTCTTAGTTTTTTCCTTTTAAATAAACTTTATTATTAAAGAGAGTTTTGGTTTGCAGCAAAATTTAGAGGAAAATACAGAGATTTCTCGCATATCCCCAACTCCACACAGGCACAGACTCCCCTGCTATCCATATTTCCCACTGGAGTGCTGCAGCTGTCACAGTCAATGAATCTCCACGGACACATGGTTATCACCCAAAGTCCATATTTTATAGCAGCGTTTGTTCTCAATGTTGAGCATTCTATGGGTTTTGATAAATGTATAATTACTTGTGTGCAATCTCATGGTATCAAACATTTGTACTGTGCTATAAATTCTGTGTGCTTTGCCTCACCATCACACCCTGACTTTGGGTCTTTTAACTATTTTCATAGTATTTCGTTGTCTATGACCATGTAGTTATTTATGTCCTACCATGCCAGGTGGCTAATTTAATTCAGTGCCTGCAGCCGAACCACTATCAGGTCTTGGAAATTAAGCAGGGTTGTGCCTCATTAGTTCTTGGATGGGAGACTGCCTGGGAACACCAGGTACTGTAGGCTTAGGAGGAGGACCTGGCAACTCATTCCCAAAAAAACAATCAGCCATTGAAAACCCTATGAATAGCAGGGAAGCACTAAATAGTGTTTTATCTGGTGTACATAGGGTGGCTATGTGTTGGACACTGACTGGGCAGCACCTAACAATAACAACAACAATTTCATTTGGGCTGCGGCTTAGCTCAGTTAGTAGAGTGCTGGTCCACACTGTCTGAAGACCTGGGTTCAATATTCAGCATCGCAAAAATGGAAGAAGAACCTAACAGCCCACTCACAAAACAATCAGCCATCGAAAGCCCTATGAATAGCAAAGAAGCACTGACATAATGCTGGGCATGACACAGTGTAGGGGAGGGTTTTGTTCTGCTGTGGATATGAGTTAGATCCAACCCCTCTTCCTATGTTATTTAGCTATTTAGTGTTATGCTAATAGTTTTGTAGTGTTATGCTTATTGTGTTATGCTTGTTTTAGTGAAGTGTCATCCTCAGAAGGTTTCTGAACAGAAAAACTAAACACCATATTTTGGGGGAGGACCATACAATGACCACAGGCTCCCATGTGACTGGACAATAGAAACTTCACTTTGCAGCAATAACTTACATAAATAACTTTCAAAGCCAACTTGAAACCACATGGTAATGAGTGACTCTTTCTGATTCTTTCCCTTTTAAAATAAATGATGTATTTTAGAAAAGTCCATAGATATAAAGAAAGAGTTCAAGAAGAAAGAAAGAAAGAAAGAAAGAAAGAAAGAAAGAAAGAAAGAAAGAATCTTCCCAATATCAAGGATATTTTCCCAATGTCAATGTCATTGCACACCAGAAGTCTGCTGTGGGCCCCCTTTTGGACTCTCCTCAAAGCAACCACTATTTTAAGTTTTGACACTAGAGATTGATTCCCCCATCTAATTCAATGTACATAAATAGAAACATATATTATGTAATGTTTTGGTGTTTGGCTTCAACACAAAATTACTTTTGAGAGATTCTGGTATATTTTTAACATTAGTTCATTCCTCTTCATTGTTGTGCTTTTACATTGAATAAATATGCCAACATTTGTCAATTCCCTATTGCTGGACCTCACATTATTTACTCTTTTGGAATATTATGCAGGAAGAACCCCTCTATGAGCATGCTTATAACTGTATTAGAAGCATACATATATATGCACAGGTAGTAACATAATGTAAAATGAGAGAACATTTGTCTTAAAAGTATAAATTTTGTTCACATATGGAATGTTTCAATGAATTTTAAAAACATCTTTAAAATTGAAATCTTTTAAGGATTAGTTGGTTGTTTAAAAAAACAAATACATAAAATAATGACTTATTGATTGCTTCTGGATAATTGCTAAAAAATTTGTTTTTTGGGGAATCATATTAAAATTATTTCACTAGGTATGAATTATATTACATATGCTACTATTCCTAGGTATATATACAATATAAATGCACTATATATGCACATGTATATACATATGTGCTTATTTTAAATACATTTTATTGTGCATTCTTAATATATAACATGATCTTCTGAAATACACATATATACTAAAATCATTACTAGAGTCAGACAAATTAACATATCCACCTCAAATATTTATTCATTTTTTCTCCCTGTGACATGAATAGCTAATATTTATTTATTTGACAGAAATTCTGAATATGTTGTTGCTATTGTTAGATGCCATTGAGTTAGATCTGGCTCATAAGATTTTCATTGGCTGATTGTTTCAGGAGTGGATTGCCATGTCCTTCTTCTGTATTTGCAGTGCTGGGGATTAAACTCAGGTCCTGGGAGAGTGGGTAGCAGCAGTCTACCGACTGAGCTAAACCCCAGCCCATCCTGAATATAGAACATTATCAGTCATAGCCTTCATATTGTATATCAGATCTTTCAACTTGTTCAGCCTACATATTTACTACTTGGTGTTCTTTGACCCACATGTCCACCCCCCCACCATAACTGTTCTGTTATTCTCCATTTCTACACAATTGTCTTAAATTCCATATATAAGAGAGATCATGCAACATTTTTATCCTGGATGTGGCTATGTCACTTAATATAATGTAATCCAGTGGTACTCATGTGGTGCAAATGGCAACATCTCTTCCTTTTTCAAGGCTGAAAAATATTTCACTGCATATAATGTTTCCTGTCCAATTGTCCAATGATAGACACTTAAGTTGCTTTCATGTCTTGGTTATTGTGAGAGTGCCGCAAAGAACATAGGACAGAAAGTATATTCACAAGGTAGTGTTTTATTGCCTCCAGGCATACACCCGGAAGGATTGCTGAGTCATATCATATTTCTATTTTTAATTTCCTTAGGAATCTCCATGTTGTTTTCTATGATGGCTGCACCAATCTACATTTCAAGTAACAATAACTTTATATATTTAGGGGTTCCAATGCTGAATGAAAAATATTTAATTACAAAGATGAATTGAAACTCTTATCATTAAATAATAACCTTGTTTTTCTCTAGTGACAGTTTTAAACTTAAAATGTATTTTATCTGGTGTAAATATAAGTGCCCCTTCTCTCTTTTGTTACCATTTGCATGAAACATCTGCTTCCATCCCTTCACTTTCAGCTTACGTGTCCTCAAGGCTACAATAGATCTTCTGTGGTCAGGTCTTGTTTTGCAATCCATTTAGCTAATTTATGTCTTTTGATTGTAGAATTTTTCCATTAACACTCAAAGTAATTATTTTAGGAAAAGACTAAATGTTGCAATTACTATAATCTTTTATCATTTTATAGATCTTTTGCTAATGTATTTCTCTCATTTTTCTTTGTGAGTTTGTAATTTTCAGTAATGCTAAGTTTTGATTCCTTTCTTTTTCTTGTTTATGCCTCTGCTATAGTTTATTTTTCCTTTGTGGTTACCACAACGTTTATATAAAGTATCCCGTAGTTATAATAGTCTAATTTTTTTTTTTTTTAGTGCTGTGGGTTGAACCCAAGGCCTCATGCATGATATCCCAGTGCTCATCTACTTGAACAGCAACTCCAGTCCCTCTTCCATTATTTATTTTGAGACAGGGTCTAAGTTGTACAGGCTCCCTTTGGCCTCAAACCTGCAATTCTCCTGCCTCAAACTCCCATGTTGCTGGGATTACAAGTATGAGCCACAGTGTTCAGATAATAGACTATCTCTGAGTCTCTAAAATTTATATTTTTGATTTTGCAATATACATCTTACTATATTATGTATTTCTTAACTTATTGTAGATGCCATTCACTTTTACCATTTTGACTTCACCTTTACATATAATTTACAGAACACCATAACAGTATTGGAGTATTCTGGATTTGATCATATATTTACCTTCCCTGGTGATATTTATACCTTTATGTTTTCATACTATTAATTAGTGTCCTTTCATTTATACTTAAAGAATTCCCTTCCATTTCTGGTATGGCAGGTCTAGTGCTGATGAATTCCCTTAACATTTACTTTTCTAGAAAATACATGATTTCTCCTTCATTTTTGAGAGATAGTTTTGCTGGGTATAGCAGTTTTTGTTGCAGTTTCTTTTTCTTTCAGCTCTTGAATACATATCATCCCATGCTCTCCTGATCTGCAAGATTTCTGCTGAGCAATCCACTGATTGATTCATGGGACTTATGTGACTTGACACTTTTGCTGCTTTTAAAGTTCTCTCTTTGTCTTTGAATGTTGACAATTTAATTATAATATATCTCAGAGAGGATGTCTTTAGGTCTAATGTGTTTGGGAGTATTTGAAATTTGTTTATAAGGAAGTCCATATTTCTTCCAAGACTTGGGAACTTTTTAGCAATTACCTTATTAAATAAGCTTCTGTCCCTATTTCTCTCTTTTCTCTTGTTGGAACTCCCATAAAATCATGTTTGATTACTTAGTAGTGTTCTGAAGTCCCATAGGTTATATTCACTCCTTTGGTTGTTGTTATCATTGTTGTTGTCTCCTTCTCCTTCTCCTTATTTTTATTCATTTACTCTTATTCTTCCTTCTTGTCTGAGTAACTTCAAAAGATCTATCCTCAGGTTATTGGGTTTAGAGATTCTTTATTTGGTTTGATTTACTCTGTTGTTGAAACCTCTTACTTCATTTTTATTTTATTGATTGAATTCTTCATCTCCAAGATTTGTATTTCTTTTTATGATAGATATAGTTTGTTGAATTTCTAATTTATATCATGAATTGTTTTTCTGATTGAATTGTCTCTTTTTCTATATCTCTGAATTCTTAAATCATTATTTTTAAATATTTTATAAGGAATTCATGAGTTTCATTTTCTTTGGGATCAGTTACAAGAGAATTATTGTGTTCTTTTGTTGTTTTCATATTTTTTTGCTTTTTCATGTTTCCTGTGTCTCTGAATATCTGGTGGAACAATTAACTCCCAGACAGAATGGCTTTCACAGCAAAGAACTTTCACCTGTCAGTTAGATCTTAGTGTACCAGTTGAGAAAGATATGATGACTCTAGTTCTAAGTAGATATAGTGGTAAGTCCTCTGTGTAGTTTCATAAGTTATGATCTGTGTCATCAATGACCTGGGTGCCTCTGTGGCCTGGCTGTAGGAATTTGTGGCAGCAGCAACAATGATGCAATTTGTGAGGCTTCTTAGATGCAATGGCTTTTGAGTCTTCAAGTTGTTATTTTCCACACTATGAAGATTCTTAGCTAAGGGATTCCTTTTGGTGTCAAGTCTGACATGATCAATAAGCAGCCACAGAAACAATGGGGTCCAGGGAGATAGTGCTCAGAGAAGATGTGGAACCAGGGCTCTAAACTCAAGGTCTTGTGTACCTATTGAGGGATAAGAGTCTTGGAGTTTAGGTTCACACTCTGAGGCAAGATTGGATAAGATTACCCATAAAGCCAGGGTCTGTGGCTCTGAGCCACCTTCCCAGCAGCCTGGACCTAGAAGGACATGTTGTAGCTGTGACTTTGACTGTGGGGGGAAGGGAAAAAACACTGGGTTGGCTTTGGGGATGGAAAGCTACTTTGGATATTTGGGTCCTGGGAGGAGAATGTAGCTGCAGTTTATGAAACATAGCAAATACGGGGCAATGGCCATCAAGGTCCTGGGGTATGAGGTGCCGTATATTGGTGACTCTTCACCCTGAGATGGTATGACACAGCAGTTATCTCTGACTCTGTAAGATGAGGTGCCGTGGCAGCCAGGAGCTGGGAATGGCAGAGTATAGCAATGCTTGGACTCTGGAGGGGAGAGAACAACTCAGCAATGACTCCACTCCCAGTTCAGATAGCAACTCAGCAGTTCAGGCTCAGAGTAGAGTGTCCCATTCAAGGAAGCAAGGTAGTACAGTTGTTCTGCCTGTAGAGTAGGGTGTCTCCTATCAACCAACACTCTATTTCCTTAAAATAACTGATCAAGTCTTTGGAGACCTATGGCTAGACAATGTATTTTTATTTGGTTTTCTTTTAATGCTTTTCTGGAATTTGTTATTGTTGGTGGTGGGTGCTGTCAAGTTGGATCAAACTCATAGTGACCCTAAGTAAAACAGAACAATAAACTACCCAACACTATGCCGTGCACATTATCTTTTTATGTTTGAGCCTGTTGTTGAAGCCACTGTGTATCATATCATTTTGAGTCATGCCATATCAGCAAAAGGAGGTCCCAAGGGCTTTACTCCATTCCCTTTGAGGAGGCAACTCTTCCCCCATTGTTTCATGAAAGACTTCTAGTCTGGGAGGCTCCTTTCCCAGCACTCTATCTGACAGTGCTTCTCTGGTATTCATAGGATTTTCAATGGCTAATTGTTTGGGGAGTGGGCTTCCGGGTCCTTCTCCCTAGTCTGTCTTAGTCTGGAAGCTCAGCTGAAATCTCTTCACTATAGGTGGCCCTGCTGGTATCTGATATACCGATGGTGTAGCTTTTAGCATTACAGCAACATGCAAGCCATCATAGAAGGACAAGCTAACAGACATGGGGAGGTTTCAGAAATTAGTTACATCCATATATTTATTTTGCTGATTATAATTATCATAAATATATTCCTCATACACAGATTAGCTCATAAAAATCTCTTACTGGTGTCCCTTGCAGAGTTCCTTATTTTGAAATAATTGTGATTCATTAACATTATGTTCTATTGCTTATTCTTTTGTGATTTGTTAAGAACAAGTTTTTCACTGTAGTACAGACCACTTTGCCAATATTTTCTTTAATGTTCAGTACTATTGTATTCTGCATGAAAGATCTTTATCTACAAATGTTCATAAATATGCTCTTTATTATTTAATGTTTTATCTATTACTCATAAAGTCTTCTTGGAATGTTTTTCTTTAATATGGGGTAATGCAGAATCAACCTATAAGTATCCAATTCCTTTTGTACTACTTAATGAATATACATCATTTCTCTATGACTTTGCTATGACACATTTGTTATAAATCAAGTGACTGAATTTGCATGGGCTGGTTTATGTCATTTAAATGCTGTCTCACTGTTCTCACCTAAGCTGGCACTAATGCTCACTTCACCTTCATATTAAATCTTTATATCACATGGTGTGAGTGCTGCAGAATATTGTTCCTCTTCAAGTTTGGCTTGATATACTAGCACCCTTTGAATTTTCATATCAAATTGAAATCAGCTGGTCAGTTTACATTAACATACATGTCATAGTTTTGGGGGTTGCATTGAATCTTTGGGTCAATTGGACAAAAGTTGGCATGTTTACTATCCTATGTCTTATGATTCCTGACAATAGAGGAGGATTATACAGGGAAAATATGAAATAATGCAGGAAGCATCAAAAGAAACTAGAAGGAATATACAGTCATTGTACCAAAAGAATTGGTGGATAACCAACCACTTCAAGAGGTTACATATGATCAGGAACCAATGGTACTGAATGAAGAAGTAGAAGCTGCCTTGAAAGAATTGGCAAGACACAATTCTCCAGGAATTGATGAAGTAACAATAGAGACGTTTCAAGAAACAGATGCAGCACTGGAGGTGCTCACTTGTTTATGCCAAGAGATTTGAAAAACTGGCCAACTGACTGGAAGAGATCCATATTTTTGCCTGTTCCCAAGAAAGCTGATCCAACAGAATGTGAAAACTATTGAATGATATCATTACTATCCTATTCAAATAAAATTTTGGTAAAGATCATTCAAAGCAACTACAGCAGTATATTGACAGGGAACTGCCAGAAAATCAAGCTGGATTCAGAAAAGGGCATGGAACTAGGCACATCATTGCTGATGTCAGATCAGTATTAGCCAAAACCAAATAACACCAGAAAGATATCTGTGTTTTATTGACTATGCAAAGACATTTGACTGTGTGGATCACAATTATGGATAACATTGCAAATAATGGGAATACCAGAGCACTTAATTGTACTCCTGAGGACTCTGTACAGTTGTTCAAATAGAACAAGGAAACACTTCCTGGTTTAATGGCAGGAAAGGTGTGTGTCAGGGATGTATCCTTTCATCATACCTCTTCAATTTCTATTCTAATCAAATAATCTGATAAATTGGACTGTATAAACAAGAACATGGCATTAGGCCTGGAGGAAGACTCATTTACAACCTGTGTTATGCAGATGATACAACTTTGCCTGCTGAAAGTGAAGAGGATTTGAAACATTTATTGGTGAATATCAAAGAACACAACTTTCAGTATGGACTGCACTTCAACACTAAGAAAAAAAATCCTTACAACTGGGTCAGTAATCAAGTTCATGATAAATGGAGAAAAGACTGAGGGTTTCCAAAACTTCATTTTTCTTGGTTCTATAATCAACAATAGTGAAAACAGCGGTGAAGAAATCAAAAGATTCATTGCGTTGGAAAAAGCTGTGGCAAAAAAAAAAAAAAAAAAACCTTTGTAAAGGATTGGAAAGTAGAGATGTCATTGAATATGGAGGTGCACATGACTGATGTGATGGTATTTTCAGTCACATTATATGCTTGTGAAACTGGACATTGAATAAGGAATACAGGAGAAGAACTGATGCTGTTGAATTATGATGCTGGAGGTGATTATTGAATATACCATAAACTGCCAAAAGAACCAACAAATCTGTCCTAGATGAAGTGCAACCAGAGTGCTCCTTAGATGCAAGGATGGCTAAACTGCATCTTATATATTTTGGACATGTAGTCAGGAGGGACCAATCCCTGGAGAAGGACATTATGGGCCAATGAAGAAAGGAAAGGAAGATCCTCAACTAGGTAAATTGACACAGGGGATTAAAAAATGGACTTAAAAAAGATCATGTACATGATACAGAATTGGGGAGTGTTCATTCTGTTGTATATAGAGTTTCTCTGACTCAGACCCAAACTGACAGCACGTAATAAGAAGAAGAAGTTAGAGATTAAAATACAACCAATTTTCTATGCATGTTTATCTTAAGTTCTGCAATTTCATAAAACTAATGTATTACTTCTACTTTTATGTAGATATCACTGGATTTGTTACATAGTTCATCATGTTGTCTACAAATAATGATAAATTTGCATCTTTCTTTTAAATCTGTGTGCTATGTTTTTGCCTTATTGATCTGTCTAGAACCTTGAATGCAATGTCAAGTAGAAGTGGTGAGTGAAGACATCTTTGTGTTGTTCCTGACTTTAGAGGGAAAAAATTCAGTATTTCCCATTAAGTAAAGTGTTCAGTGCAGATTTTGGAAAGAAAGGTCTTTATTAGTAGTAGTTTTTCTTTCCCTATTAGCTTTCTTATAGTCTTCAGACTGACTTCTGTATTCTACAAAATGCATTTTTTTATGCTTCCACTTTGGAGCTCACCTGTAGCAGTACCACTGTGGAGTCCCATCCCTTCAGATCTTGGAAACTAAGCAGGGTCAAGCCTGGTTAGTAGTTGGATGGGAGACCGCCTGGGAACATCAGGTACTGTACACTTGGGAGAAGGACCTGGCAACCCACTCCCAAAAATCAATCAGCCACTGAAAACCCTATGAGTAGCAGAAAAGCACTAACAATAGTGTTTTGCCTGTTGTATGTAGGGTTGCTGTGAACCAGACCCTGACTCAACAGCACCTAACAACAACAATAGCGCTCATATATACTTTCCCTTTCCTAGTTTGTTAAGATGATGACTCATTTTGATTGATTTTGAAGGTTAAAAAATATTCCTCCGATGGTAGGCACTAAATGCTGCATTTAATTTGAGAAAATTTTGTTTGGAATTTTGCATCTCTTCACACATCATATTGATAGGTATGTTTTTTTCTTCAAGTAGTGTTTGGTTTTGAAAGCAGGCTAATACTGGCCTCATGGAAATGCTTGGGAAATATGATCTCTGACCCAATTTTTTAAAAGAAAATGTGATTTCTATGTTCCTGTCGAGTGGGATCCAACTCATATTGACCCTCAGCACAGCAGATTACAATGCTACCCAACGCTGTGCCATGCACATGATCTTTTTATCTTTGAGCCCATTGTTGCAGACACTGTGTTTTTTCTCATCTTGAGGAGATGCAAGAATGCATCAATGCCTTGAGGACCATCTGAGCAAATCTAGCTAATAAGTTGACTGAAGAAGAGAGATCCAAAAAAGCAGTGCTTATGGAACTTTCTGACCTCACAACCCAGACAAGATCTGGAGATAAGGAAACAACTACCATCCTCACCCAGTTAAATGTAGAATGAGATGGTCAATAAAGCTACCTAGAAGATCTCACACAATCATTGCAGCATGTGAAAAAAAAGGGGGGTGGGACAAAATATTCAGAATCCAGGGAAATACTTTGCAAAAGAACAGAGTGAAGCAGAGGATCATATTAGGACACTGAAGGCAGAAAGCTTAGAAGATAAGAATATGGCAAAAGATCATTGTAGTCAGCTGTGGTTGTTGTTAGGTGCTGCTGAGTTGGTATCCAACTCATAGCAACCCCATGTACAACAGGTGAAACACTATTGTCAGTGCTTCTCTGCTGTTCATAGGGTTTTCAATGGCGGATTGATTTTTGGGAGTGGGTTGCCAGGTCCGTCTCCCAAGCTTACAGCACCTGGTGTTCCTAGGCGATCTCCCATCCAAGGACTAACCAAGCCTGACCCTGATTAGCTTCCAAGATCTGATGGGATTGGATGCTGCTGTGGTATAGCTGCAGGCTGTTGTCAGCTAGAGAAGTTGAAATCTGTGAAAGACTGACAGAAGAATTAACCTACACAGCAAATGATGCCTATTGGTAGGTAAATACCAGAGAAAAGAAAGCAGGTAGTGTGCAAGCAATGCATATTGAGTTCCTCTTTCCTTATTCAACACCAAGTCACTGAGTGGCAAGTTGTGCAATATAAAATGAGAGACAATCAATATCACCTTAGAGCATATTCCTAACTTTAAAAGGTGAAACAAAGGTAAAGGATGTTTTCTATCATATTTTCTTTTTCTCTCTAAAAATGAAATAAATTCAAGTGCATATTTCTCTGTAGGACTAAGTCAGGGATCTCTGAAATCACATTATATTTTAGAGGCAATGCATGTTTCTGAAAACCCTTGAATTCAAATGGATTCACTGTTTGTTCTTGAAGCCATTAAGAGAGAGGCATGGGGAGAGTTATGGTGTCTTCACTTGACTGTGCAGAGCTGGAGAATAGGGCTAAATTGATTCCCTCCCAGGTAATGGCAAAATTAGACCCCATTAGATCCCTTGACTCTCATTGCAGTGTTACAGCCATTTCCTTAGTTACACTTATTTCTCAGGGAAATGACTTTTTATTTTCACCTTCCTAGTGACTTCAGGACATAACTCTAAATGAAATGCGGTTTTACAGTCAAGTGTCCTTAGCACAAGGAGGCTGCTTTTTCTCAACCTGCCTTCTTGTGGGGGTCTGGAGGACTCAGTCTCAGGCTGTTTTCTCAGAACACTTACTCAGAGGAAGTGGACCTCTGCTTCTCCCCAACCTTTCCTTTGGGAATTGCTCTTTCCCAAGGCCATGTGACATGGTAATGCTGTCATTCAGTGAGCCACGGAGGCAGCACGGGAGCACAAGTTGGCCCTCCAGAGTGGAATCCAGTTGGAGATTGATGTTTACTGGGAAGGAAATCTCTTTTGCTTTGTAAGACATGAGATGAAACTATCATGGGAGCCTGGAACTGGCAGGCTGTTTCTGAAAAGTGACAGTAAGACAGAAGCTAGCATGGCCAGTAATACAACTCCATGCCATGCTTTATGCACAGATGATAGATAGATAGATAGATAGATAGATAGATAGATAGATAGATGCATAGATAGATGCATAGATAGATAATAGATAGCTAATGGGTGATAGATATACAGATGATAGATAATAGATAATGATACATCATTGATAGATGATAGGTGATAGATGATAGATAATAGATGATAGATATGCAGATGATAGATAATAGATGATAGACAGATGATAGAAAGATGATAAATAGTTGGTAAATAGATGATAGATAGATGATGGTCATAGATAATAGATATAGAGATGACAGGTGATAGACAGATGATGGATAGATAAATGATAGATAGACAAAGCAAGAGACAGACACAGTAATAGAGAGCAAGCCAGGGACAGAAATAGAGACTCAGAGAGAAGGAGGGAGGGAGAACAGATGACCCTATTTAAACATCAGCAGCTGTTGGGATTCCCAGGGGGATAGTGAGTACCCCAAACATGGCCAGTCCCAGGAGCTCACCTAGCCCACTTGGAATCCTATGGGGCAAGATAGCAACGGGTCACCTTTGCGATACATCCAGGTATCTCACTCTTCCCCCTCCAATGGAGTGGGCCAAGATGGCACCCAAGGTATAGTAGAATTTAAAGCCCCCATGTTGCCTGATTGCTCATTTCTGATCCACAGCTTCATGAGGCAAGACTCCGGGACTCAAGCACAGGGCCCCCAAAGTGGCAAAATCTGCAAGCTGGAAGAGCAATGACACCTGGGAGTCTCTGCCCCAGCAGTAGAGGCAGCAGTTGAGTGCTTCCCTTCTCCAACTCCCCTTTCTCCTCTTCCTAATCCTCCATTCCTTTCCCCTCCTTCATGAACAACCCCTGTCCTTCTATCCTGTGTGTGATGCTCTGTTCTTCAGCCACAGCCTCGCTACTGGGTGCAGCATCGGGGGCACCCACCTCTTGCTTCCACCCACAACACAGAGAGAGAGAAACCCCAGGAAGAACCTGACAAGCAGCAAATGTGTCCAAAGCTCAATTCTTGCTCTCCTTCCATCAATGAGTCAGGAAATCAACATTTTGTGAAGCTAGTTTAGTTTTTTTGTCACTTTCAACCAAGCACTGACTCCTACCTGAAGTGGCTCTGATCACTGACATACTAACAGCGCACCTCACTACCGTTTCCCTCTGGACTCTAGGGCAAACTCTGTATTCATCTTGATGAACGTGCTTCCTGGGCTTTCTGCTTGGACCTCATGACTCAGAGCTGCTGACCATACCATTGCCAAAGACAAGGAACTGCTTTCTCCACCTGTACCTGCCCAGCTCCCTGCCCTGCAGCTCAGCATGTTCCAGCTACTTCACAAGCTCCCGGGTCACAACCGAAGCTCACCCTAACTGACTGTTTCCTTTCATGACCCTCAACTCCCACCTTCCCCCCAATGCTACAGGAATCTTCCTCCTTCTCTTCCTTTTGATTGTGTCAACCTCAGTCCAAGCCAATGCCATCACTCACTGGATTGCAATATTCTTCCCCCTGCCTGACACTTGAGCTTTGGATTCTCTATCATCCATCCTCTGCATCACATTTAGAATGAAATTTAAAAACACAAAGCAGGTCATTAGTCCCCTGCCTGGGAAATTTTACTTGCTTCCCATGGCACGTAAAGTAAACATTGAATTCTTTTTCGTGGTTGAAAAGATTTTTCTAACTCTTATTTCATCTCTCCCTCAGCCTTATCTGAGGAGGCCGGTGCACTGGCCCAGTTCACTTTCGGCCCTTCCTTTGGCTGGATGTTTCCCATCTAAATTACATATCCTCAAGAAGCTCAACTCTGACCACCTTATCTACAACATCTCACCCCAGACCAGCATTGTGATTCTCTGTTCAAATCCTTAGACCAAGCCAAGTGTGGAGGTGCATGCCTATAATCTCAGCACTTGGGAGGCTGTGGCAGGAGGACCTCTGAGGCCACCCTGAACTGCATGGTCAGTGTGAGGCCAGCTTAGGCTCTGCACTGAGACTCTGTCTCAAAACAAACAAATGAAACTTTAGAGCATTTACTTCATATCATATATGATAATTATTTGTCATTTAATTAGTTTTATTTTTGTTTACTTCATTAGACTACACTGAATGATCCATTAATAGAAAAACCCTGACTATTGTCTACCGCGGAACACACTAGGCCAAACTCAACATCAGCCACCCAGCACTCTTTCTCTAACTCAATGCCAGCTACTTAGATGCCCCAAATGCCTGCTAGTTGAGGGTGTAGTTCAGTGGTACAGCACTTGGCTGGCATTTGTGAGGATCTGGGTTCAATCCCCAGGGCTTCAATCTAAAAATTTACAAGTATATCCTGAATAAAAATACAAATGAACATAACATGAAAGAATGAATTATACAGGGTATGAGATAGAAAAATCAGAAAACTAAAGAAATTGATTCCATTTAGAGTGAAGTGGACGGATGGCTCTGGGGTAAAAGGTGCATAAGTTCAACCTTGAGCAGTAATAGGAGAATAGTGGGGAGAAAGGGAAGAGCTACAAATAAAACCTGGAAAAGACAGAGAGAGAGGGCAGAGAGAGAGAGAGAGAGAGAACACATGCATACATGCATGACGGCCAAGCACTTCATGCACAGACTCCTAGCATGGATGCGTATGGATGATAGAACTGCAGGGGGTGGAAAAGAAGGCAAAGTGAGATCAAATTTTAGTGTTCATTGAATAACAGATTTCATTTAATTTGGAAAGAACTATAGGGGTAATGAAGGGTGCATTACAAAGGAAATTGGTTTGGCAATGGAATGAACAGGTAATAGGTAAAAGGTGAGGTAAATGTACAATTTACTAACCTTAGTGACAAAAGGAATACTATACATCAGTAGACATAGAAGAGTAAAGCATATTCAAACCTGTAAACTTATGTGACTAGAATATGGATTCCATTCACAGACAGGAAACCCAGGAGGGCTATGCATGAATTGGGAGAAGGGCAAGGAAATTATGAATAACCTCAAATTTTTATATTCACAAATAGCCAGCGGATACTTGGAGACATAGTGCTGGAGCCCAGCTATAAAAATCAAAGAAAAATAGGATAATCAGCAATAAATGTCACAAGGGAATTTACTGAGTATGTACTCTAGACTGAGGGTATCCGTCAGGGTTCAATTTAGGAAACAGATTCCAGTCATTTCTAGGGGAAAATGATATACTCCATTTTCCATGGGGAACCAGATGTTTGTAAAATTATTAGGAAATGTGGACCTGTCTGTTCTAAGTGGATCTTTATGGCTTCAAGCCACTGTGACCCAGTTACCAGAACCTCTGCTGGTACCCAGAGGCCAGGAAAACACTCCTCCATAGCTTTCGTCACTACAGAAGCCATGCAAACTACTGACTGGACAGTGGATGCAGTTTTCCCACTCTGCCTGCGCTGTCCAGCAATATGCCTGCAAGCATGCTGGTGCAGGAAAGACATGTCACCTCCTGCACCGTCTTGCCCTCCTTCTGCCTTCCAAATTGGGTACAGGTGGATGACACTGGCAGAATGTATAGCACACCATGGACTTTCCATGCAAGTGTATTGGACAAATGCAGAGTTTAATCTTCTGGCCCTTGTAATTCAGGTCCTGGGATTTTTGGGGCGTAAACTATAATGGAATCATTAGGTAATGTCTTGTAATTCCACATCTAATAAACCAAGATCCAAGCTTTCTATGTAGTCATAGAGATGAAGAACTGCACATTCCTTAGCTTTGTGCTTGGATTCCCCCTTAGAAGTAATTGTTGTAGACCTCAAGGGAGAGGACACCAGCCAAGCGTAGGGGAATCCTCAGCCTGGACTTTGCTTGTTGTTGCTGTTTGATACTGTCGAGTGGAGTCCAACTCATAGCGACCCTATGTACAACAGAAGGAAGCAGTCTCCAGCACTGTGCCATGCCTGGCACTATGTCAGTGCTTCTCTGCTATTCATAGGTTTTTCAATGGTGGAGTGTTTCAGGAGTGGATTGTCACATCCTTCTCCATGGTCTGCAGCACCTGGTATTCCCAGACATTCTCCCATGCAAGGATTAACCAGGCCGACCCTGCTTAGCTTTCGAGATGAGTGGGATTGGACACCAGGGGTGCTATGGGAGCAGATGTTTGAAAACCCACTAGATTTTGCAGCAATTCCTAAATGCAATAAATATGTAGAGAAGGCAGAGGCAGTAGCTAGACTAGAGTTTAGAAAAGGATCCAACTGTTAGTAGCACACATCACCCAAACTAAGAAGAGGCGTGCTCTCCCAAAGGATCAACCATTGCAGGAGTTAAATGGCAAGTCGCTATCATTACCATTCTAATTTAATTCTGAAACTAAGGGACATGGTGAGAAATGAAGCCATATGGATGAGAAGGTGTTTGTTGTTAGGTGCCGTGGAGTCAGGTCTGATTCACAGTGACCTTCATAGGGTTTTCAATGGCTGATTGTTTCAGGATTGCTTCCGGAGTGGATTGACACATCCTTCTCCCATTTTTGCAGTGCTGGGGGTTGAACCTGGGTTCTCAGAAAGTGTGGAGCAGTGCTCTACCAACTGAGCTAAACCCCAGCCCCAGGATGAGTTGGGTGTAGTTTTTACCAGGTCAATACCATGTTCCTGGTTTTCTACTTAAATGTGCTTTCCTCCCAATCCTTCCTCTTTTGATCTAAACTTTTTTTTAAAAGACTTGTTACTGAGCCTCCCTTATTCGCTGAAATAATTGAGAGAACAGGGAATTCAGTGCTTGTTTTACATGAGCAGAGTGAACAGAGTCACGGAGTCATGCTGCTGTGACGTTGGCTAGAACAGGTGCTGGGTTAACTCGCTCCAATGATGTCCCTGGATTCTCTGCAATCCACACCCTGGAGAAAAAAAAGAAAAACTTTGATCCTGAAACAGTTCCTGAGTGCCTTATTGTATTCTGATTTTGAGTGAAGATGTCATTCTAAGACTGAAGGAGCCTTTGCACAGGTGTTTAAGATAAGGACAGACTCGTTCTTCATTCAGGCTACCTGTGGTCTGTGGTGGGCAGCATTTTGCTGTAATTCACTGTGCATTGTTTCACATGGGGACCACCTCCAGCATCTTTCCTGCTTAGATGCAGGATGGCACTTTATTAGTGCACCACATACTGATGATATTACAGAAGAGGAATGCTTCTTGCAGCTGGGTCAGCTACGTTCTTCCAATACTCCAGATGGCAAAAGTCCATTCTTTACATACGCACAGTGGTCTCCTTTGGTTAATATCTTTACAACAGAATCTAATTATAACTCTTTGGAATGTGCCTTCTGTTACTAACTGCTACACAGAATTGTAAATGATCAGAGCCAAACAGTCTATAAGGAACAATTATCTTGGTGTATTCAGATGACCCTACATTTAATCTTGACAACAAAGATCAAGGATTTGCTCAAGAAGCATTGACACTTGGTTCTTGACTCTTCTGTAAAGTCATGGTTGATCCTGCACATAGAAAACTAACCCTGGAAAATGCTGTCTGCTGGAGAAAATGAAACTAGCCCAATATCAATGTAAAATCTGCACTGTAATTGTGAGTCAGCAGAAAACTAGCCTCTTCCCTTCGAAAAGCTAATCATGCCACCCTTCTGATATTTCAATTAATGTTTAAACATTGCTGCACTGATGGAAATGAAAAATGATGTACCACAGTGTCAAAAGGACAGAAACATAAAAAATAAAATCATATTTATTTAAATAAAAATATACACACAGTGCACAATGAATGTGGTTTACACAAAACAATAAAACAAAAATGATATTTGTCCAAATGCCAGTATGAAATGATGTAATCTATTTGTGGCTCATTTCCACGATAGGAATACACATGATGGGTTCATCTGTAATATTAATTTAATGTAAAATGAAAACAAATGCCAACTTTTCAGATGAGTACCACAAGAATCTGAAAATGTGATAAGTTAAATAAAATAATGAAATAGTCACTTAACAAGTTGTGGTGTACAAAGGCCTGTGTGTATGCAGTGATGAGTGTCTACACAGCTATAGACAAATGCACTCTACCTTTTGAATGTGTGACAGTGCTTTAAAGTGAAATAGCTTTTCATGTTGATAGTGGTGTAAGAGCATCATGAGAACTATATAGATAATATAGCAATCTTGGCAGAACCTCAGTCACTCACTCCACTCATGCCTGACAATAAAAAAATACCACTCCAGGTCATCACCAAGGATGTGCTGTTGGGCTATGCCCTTTTGTGACCTAGGAATAATTTAGATAATTTTAGGAATATCATAAATACATTCATGTCCTGAGTGTGAAAGAACAATTGCTCCTTCCCAAATCATTGTTCTTACTAAAAGATATATTTTATTAGCACGCAGGCTGTTATATAGGGCTGGGGTTTAGCTCAGAAGGCAGAGTGCTGCTCCACAGTCTCCGAGGACCCGAGTTCGATCCTCAGCACTACAAACATGGGAGAAGGATGTGGCAGTCCACTCCTGAAACAATCCCCAAACAATCAGGCATTGAAAACCCTATGAGGGTGGCTATAAGTCATACATGACTCAACAGCACCTAACAACAACAATATATATGCATATTATATGTATGTTTATATTAGGCCTTCTTTGCCTTGATATTCACTTCCTCTCAGTACTATACTTAATTATGAGCTTGTTTATTTTTTCTAACTTAAAATTCTATTCACTCATGTTTGAATAAAAACTCAAGCTCAGGAAACCTGAATGCATGTACCATTTGAGGTTAATACCACCTTATAATATTTTCCTTTCTCTTTGTTATGAATAACTAGACATGATTTGTTTCTTTTAAGTCAGAAGTGTTTTAGACTTTCTCTTACTTCCTTAGAAATGAAATTCAAATAGCAATTGATGAGCACCATTCCTCAGAATGAAAAAATGCAAATTTCTATTCTTTAACTCCATATTTAATTGGCTTGCCATCTTTTATCCAAAATGTTGATTTTTTCTATTTAATTAACTAGTTAATTAATTTTTAGTATTGGAGTTTGAACCCAGGGCCTCATGCATGCTAGGCTAGTGTTCTACCACTGAGCTGCACACTCATTCCCCTTTTTACTTTTTATTTTTGAGATGAGGGCCTTGCTAACTTGCGCAGTCTGCCTCTATTCTCCAACTAATGATCTTCCTAACTCAACCACTAGAGTTGCTGGGATCATAGGTGTGCACCACAGCACCTGACTATTTTCTTATTTTTAAAGACAGCTTTTGCTATAGGTAGCATCTTTGTGTACAAGGTTCTAAGTTAAAATGGCTAAAGAGATAAAAGGTATAACATACTGGGACTTTTTTACACAAAGCTAAGAAACATAAGTAGGAAGGAAATAAGCAAAGCTTATGAAAATTAAAGCTGGACTAAATGAGTGAAAATTTATGTTAAAACTGTCAATCAACTACACAAATTCTCAGCATATTATTTTTAGTAGTGCATAATCTGTAAAACTTCCAGCTATTAGGGGTGCTTTGGGTTCAATATGTTTGTTTCCCTCCGTAACAGCTGATCACAGTTTCTCTCAGTCTAGTTTCTTGAATTTGTGATGAAAGTTAATTTATTTCTTAAAAGATTACAAAACATGCTCTGTATATTGTACTAAAATGATGTATCATTGTGCTTGGAAGTCAAACACCTGCAACATCTGCAGTGCCTTAGCATACTTCCAGAGTTTAATTTGTGTAATCTAACAGTCTGGGTTTCAATTGAGCTATAGTTATTAGGATTTGGGCATAACGATGTTACAATTTTTCCAAAATTCCAAAAGTATAAGCTTAAAAATTGATACTGAAGCATTTTTCACAGATAGTTCTTATGAGGTTAACATTTCTCTGAATTTAGTCCTGAGTTACTGCTTTCACTACTACTGAATTGCTAAAATACCCATGTATCTCATCATCAGTAGGTCTTTAAACATATCTCTTTGTTGTTGTTAGGTGCCATTGAGTCAGGTCTGACTCATAGCAACCCTATGTACAACAAAACAAAACTTCCTCTGACGCTGTGCCATGCCTGGTACTATGTCAGTGCTTCTCCGCTATTCAAAGGGTTTTCAATGGCTGATAGTTTTGGGAGTGGGCTGCCAGATTCTTCTCTTCAAACTCATCCTTACAATTTAATAACAATTATGAATAAAATATGAGTATCAAATATTCCTTATAAGCTAATAGAAGTTCTTAGAAAGAATATAAACCCCAAACAAAATTATAGCCCTTTGAAAATGACTGATTGCATTAAACGCCATTTAAATAATTTTATACTACTTCCAATAATTTATTGCTTTCTTGAGAAAAAAGATGCTTGCATTCAGCTGTGCACTGGTAAATGTTTAACAACTGGCTTTCTGGGAACTAAATATCCTAGTTTGTCGCATTTGCCAGTTTCTTTGGTGTAACTGTTCCCGCAGTGGCTAATTTCAAGATCTTAATGTGATGTTTCTAAAGGTGGAGCTGGGAAGAGATTCACAGGAGTAGATTATTGTTTCGCATTTCCACAATAAACTAATGACACAATAAACACAACAGAGCTAGTTAAATTCAAAAGCATAGATAAATAGCAAAATTTAGCAAAATAATTAGGAAATGTTAAGCTTTGATTATCCCTTTTGCCCTTAACAGAATATATCCAATTGGATTTCACAATTTAATATTGAATTGTGGTTGTGTAAAGCCCCCAGCTTATAAAATTCTGAAATTTTAATGATCAATTGTCATGAGTTAACAAGACCCAGTTCCGGCATACCAGTGGAATCGTCTCTCTTGGCACAGTAACAACACTTATATAGGAAGAGATTTCATTTGCCTGGGGAGAAAATCATAACTCTATATGGATCATAGTTTTTGTTCTGTTTTTCCTTTTCCCCCTTGAGTCTTATTTCACAAAAAACATAGTAAATAAAGAGAACAAAGGGAAATATTCTCTGTGCAATGTCAACTTTCAAGGGTTCAGAGTTTTTCAGGAAAGATGTTAGTAATAAATGGCAGGAGATTAGCCACATGGGAGTACTGCCCTAATGGGTGGTGGGCAATTGCAGTATAGTTCATCACTATACTGGATCAAATAGTTAATGTGACCCCGTGGATTATGAGACTGACTAAACTAGCATGGGAGAAGGACTTGGCAGCCCACTCCTAAAAACAATCCAGAAATAATCAGCCATTGAAAACCCTATGAGAGTTGCTATGGGTAAGACTCCGACTCCATGGCACCTAACAACAGCAAACTATTTGCCTCCATAAGATGCTTTAGCAGCATGTAATAAAACTCAAGGTAATATTTTTTTAAGAAAAATAAGCAACCATATGAAAAATTAACAAGTAGGAGCACCTAAGTGTGGATCTCTTTCAATAAGATATTTCAAACTTCTTTGGTTAGCTATGCAGGGGATCATTTCTGTATTTTGGACCTTTTGCTACTGCATCACCCACACCCAGAGCTTCCCCTTTCCATGTCCTTAAATATGTTTTCCCTAGAACTCTGCAAATAGCCCAGATTCTATACCTACATTTCATGATAGTGGAAAGCAAATATATTTTTGAAGAAAAGAAAAACAACTATGTTGTTCTGAAATGTCATTTTTTTTGGTTCATTTTTTTGGTTCAGCATGATCTCAAATAAGCCTGTCGATATGTCTTTTCAATGAAAAAGTGAGTAGAAGAGCTTGACTGTGGCTGTGTTTGTTCAAGGGAGATTTTTGAACTTTTTAACATTTGATCTAATTAGCCTTGATAATAACAAACAGAGAAGTGGTTCTCCAGGAATATTTGGACTATTTCTCAGGAAAAAAACACTAATGTTTATGAAACATGAATTTTTTGGGGGAACTCTGCTTTTAGAAGTATGCACAAATGTAAGCTTTCTACAAAAATGCTGATGACTATGCTAATAATGAATGAAAATTCATACCCATTTCAATTATAGTAAGCTCTACCCTTCAAGATCTCTATATTAGTATTTATCTAAAAAGAAAAAGTAATCCATGAAATGGTTTCTTAAAATAGAAAACCCTACATTTTGCCTTGTCATTAATAAATATTTTTTCCATATGTGAGTTAAGAGGGCTCATTTTAAAAAATATAAACAGGAATTGTTGTTTGTAAAATATTTATAGGCTGATAAATCACATGAAGTCTCTTGGAACTCAGACCACCGCTTGAAAGAAAGCTTCATAGCTGTTCAAGAAGACTTCTCACATTCCAACCTCTTTATCTGAAATTTAGTGGATAATAAAAATAAACACAAATCCTACCATGGTAAAATAAAATCAAACAATTCAAAGATTATATTTAATCATTGCAGTGGAGAATGAGGTGGATCAGAGAATATCAAGATAATTTTTCCATGAAGAGATCCAGAATATACAGCTCATTTTCATTAAAAAAATGCTGTAAATAGTTTAGCAACTGCTTCAGTAATATCCACATGTCATTAGCTAAAACAATAAATTGTGTGCCTCAAAGGATTCTATTAAATTTGTAGCATTTTGAAAAGCTCAGTGTGGGGCTAGAGATCTGTTTTAAATCCTTATTTCAACAGAAACTATTAGCTATACAAAGCCTGGTAAAGTTACCCACTGAATGAGGTCACAGCAAAGGGATGTCTATATTATAAGCCTCCAGCATTACCAAAGAAGATTTATGCTCTGGATGGCATGTCCTTTGATGGGAAAGGAAAAAAGAACAAAGCTGAATAGTTTTCATTTGTTCAGATTTTTGTCCTATAAACTGATTCCAGTGTTAATCTTAGTTTGTTTAAACTGGTCTGCCTTAATTTGCATGGATATTTAGCACAGAAATTTTGGAGAAGAAACAAGCCATAAGCTAAAAGGCTTTTAAAAAAGTAAGAAGAGCCTGTGGCACAATTCTGCAATTACCCAGCTAGGTGATTGGCCCTAAGGTACCCATTTTGTGAATAATGGTGTAATGCAAAATGGTCTCCAGGGAAACTACTAATTTGGAAGTTTGGAAAACTTATATATGGTCTTATTGTGTAAAGATAGATTTGAAATTCTGATTAACAGGATAATTGTATTTATCATTCATTGTGGTGGCATGTCTTAAAGTTTTATTTGTATATTGTAACCTATGCAAGGCCACATACACCAAGGTAACTGCTAGAAAACATCTCAAAGATATATCTGTGACTTTCACGATCTCACTACATAAAGTCCAAGCAAATGGGGATTTTCACTTGAGGCATCAATAGGTTATTCATCTTTAATTTCCAACTACTTTGGTCCATTGCTTTGTTTGGCCTCTTATGCCATTAAATGTTTTCATTGCCCATTCCACAGATGGTCGTACAGTCCATGTTGGATTTTGAAAAGGTAACATGGTGTCTAAGTGTGTCTTTACAGCTGTGTTAACACTGACTCCTTCTTTAGGAAGAAGAGTCACATCTGGGCTGGATGATGAAAGTCTTTATAAACACATCTTATAACTGCTTCAGCTGTCAAAGCTATGCGTTCACCTTACCTAATTCTGATTTGTGAGAAACATTTTACAAAGCCCATAGAGTCAGCCACGGCTTTAAGTTTGTCTCTGATTAAGGCTACCAAATCACATCACGTGAACTTCCACTCCCCCTTGTCACCCTCTCCTCTCCTCATTTCGGGTGGGGAATACCACTCTGGGAATCCCCTCTGGTCCTATTGGAGCAGTTTATGTTACCTTACAAAGTTTTTCATGTAAATACTCCATGAAGAACCTTGAAAGTTTCTGAACTAATCTCAGCCAGTGAGGGCCAGCAACAAAGGAGCTTAGAGCTAGACCTGGCATTGTTAGGTAAGATTTTAAAACCGGATTTCGTTCAGAGCATGATGCCGATAACTATTCCCGTTATTCCTCAATTTGGGCAAAGCTCCATGAGTGAGCCCCCTCCCCAGTTCATAACAATAAAAAAAAACCAATGAAAACAGAGAGAGCAAGGTGGAGATTATCCGACTGAAAGGTATGTATGCTCCTGTTTATTCGCATGCTGGTAAGGTTAGGTGTCTGCTTTTCCGTAAGTCCCCTCTGGAGGCCGGTAGCACTTGGGGAAAGCGATCAGCTGCAGCATGTTGAAAGCGTACTTTCTGCAGTTGATATTCTTCAGTACATTCTCTATGCGACATCCTTCTCTGGTGAAAGGGGAAAAAGGACACCTTCATGAAACACAGGATAAATAAATATGCTTTATTTGTTCAATGCAGAGTTGCCGCAACAGTCCAAGAAAAAAATAACAAAGATTCAACTCTACATTTTTGTTTTTCACAAATGATGATACATCTTACATATTTAAATCCTAGGCCAGGACCAATACCATTATTGCCTTCGGAAAGAGATAATTAAGCGTCTCTTTGTTCTCAACAGACATGTAAGTTTTAATAAACTCTTTAAATATGATTTGCTCCACAATACAGCTTCACTTTAGTTCCATAAATATATTTGCCTTTTCTTAAATAACTTTTCCACAAATTAACTTCTCAGTCTCTTTAAAACACATTAAAATCTATATGTAGCCCTAAGAATGCAGGTTCTAGGAATAAGGCATTTAATTTATTAAGTCTGGCCCTATAGATTTTAAAAGGAAAGTTTCATCTCTATTTTACTTCATTATTTTAGCTGTGCAACGAAGAGAGAAAATGGCTTTCTGAACAGCCTGGTCCGAGTCTCAGCTTTGGGAAGGAAGAATGCTCATCCACCACAGTACAAAAGTCACAAGTGCTAAACAGGGCGCAGAGAGACGCAGAGGAGACCTCCTTAGGTGAACAGAAAAGGACTCTGGAAGTCAAGTCAACCCGAACTATAGTCACAAGCTGGTTAATTTAATTACAAAACATAAACAAACATCATCTCCAGAAAGTTACTTGACAGAAAAGGCTTCAGTGCAGCAAAGAAATAGAATAACAAACAGATTAAAAATAAATAAATAGATAGATAGATGATAAATTTCTATCCGCTGATGGCAACTATGTTATTAGCACAGTGGAAATAAAGTCTGTAACCTCCCACATCCCTACAATTTATCTCAGGGTTCAGGGTGCTGTGCAAATTCAGTCTTAATATCTTTAATAAGCTTAATGGGAAGAAGAGGGAGAGCAGGTTCAGACCTTCAAGCTTTCAGGATTCTGCTGTCTTATTCCAAAGACAATAATTTAAAAATTCTTCTTGAGTTAACAGTGGGAAAACATTTTTCCGTGAACAAAAGAGCAAAATAATTCACTTAATGCATAGTAACTTTTCCTGTTTTTTTTTTTTTTTGATTTTAGGAAAAACAAAAACACAATTCAAACTGTTTTGCTTTTTGAAACTTTGTGAATCTGAAAATGTAGAAATATTACAGCATCACCCCCATAATCTAAAGTCATTGTCATTTGTAGAAAAGAAACACATACAACATAAGACTTATTGGTATTTGGCTAATAGTAACGCGAGACTTAAAATAAGCCACACAACGAGCAGGTGGGAGCTGACAAGCAGCAAGGCGACTGGGTAGAAGTGTCGAGAAGTTGGCTTGTTATCGGTTACACAGCCTGTTTCAGGATCATCAGATTCGTTCAGTGTTCCCTGGGATTGCCTGCTGCTAAACAGGGAGGCGTTGGGGAGAAAAGAAAATAGCATATGGCATTCACACAGTAAAGAAATGGAACCTTAAATACTCTAAAATGCAACACATTATCTTACACTATCCAGCTATTTCTTACGGTGTTTTCATGCTAAACAGCCCCAAGTACATCTAGTGTATTGTTTTCTCATCGTACTATACTGACAAAGTTATTTTTCAAAGGCGATTCCTTTTGTTCATGCAGGCAAGAAGGAGGAAGCGCTATGATGATATTCGAGTGGGTTGGATCTGTATGGACAAGGGGGGATCAAATACGCCAAAAGAGCACCAGTAAACAAGACGGCATGAGTAAAACTAAAAAATGGATCAGCTCATAAAAGTAATCTGATCAATATATCTTTGGGAAATGAAATAAGGATGAAGAAACAGAGGATGTCGTAAAGCAAACGGATGTGCCTGGCACATTTAAACACATCCGCTGTCGGGATGGTGCCTCTATAATGCATTTAAAGTTGTAAACATGATTTACAGAGATGGTGTGGTCTTTAAAGTGAATGCAGCATCTGACATGTCATCCTTGCCAGCCATAATACGAGCTTAACAAAACCCAACTAGGAGTCCTTCTGTTAGCTCAGCTCATGAATTATTTTGTCTCCCATTCATATTACTTGGATAGGGCCAACTCTATTGCCTATGGACTCCTTATATGAAAATACATGAAGATTTGCAGAATCATACCTCAGGAGATAAAATAGTTATATTCCCAGATTGTGTATTTTCTGTGCAGGTTAAAAGAAAATTCTGTTTAAAGGCAGCTCCAAGTCTGACAAATCAGAAATAAATTACAGTGATATAAATTGAAAATACAGTTCTCTCCTGTGGTATATTTCTTCAGGATTCAGAGTACTGAGAATTTCTGTTACATTCAATGGTTAAGATGTGTTTTAATCTCTGTTAGTTGCTACCACATTTGAGGCAAATACCTGGGGGTTGTTGTGTTATGCAAGGTGCAAAGCAAAGGAGACTTCTATATAAGCTTCTTAGCTATGGCCCCTTTCTAACTATGTGCAGACTCTGAAATTTTCCTACATAGTCATTTTTGGCCTGGTACTGACTATACTAATGGCCACATTTGGACAAATGGCAGTCATCATTATTTCAAATAATAATTTGAATTATTATTTTAAATAATAATTAGTTTAAAACACCCAATCAGGGAGGTAGCTGTGTAGCTCGTTTCTTGAATTCTTGCCTTGAGTGTTCAAGGCAAGTTTGATCCTCAGCACTGGAAGAAAACAAACAAACAAATAAACAAACAAAACCCCATCAAAGCAACTCTGCTATGCTGCAGACAGGTGTTTCCTTGCTTGGTTAAGACCTGAGGACTCTGAATGGCAAACAAGATTATCTAGAAAATAAATTGTGGAGCGAAAGGGGCTTGATTTGGGACTTGCATAGTTCATATGGCCAACTGGACAAGCCACTTGATTACTTGTGCAAATTGTTCCTAGGTACTTAGTGAAAAACGTTCAGCAGACTTTACAGTATTGATACCTTTGAATATGACCAAGGTAAGCTATGTTGTATTATATTGTTATTGTTTCTGTTATTGGTTCAAATTCCGTGCATCGCTGGCTAATCCAAGAGAAATTATTTATTTGCTTGCTCAGCTGGTCATCTTTGATGTTTACTGTAAGCCCGTCACTTCTGTGGACACAAGGAATACAGTAGGTAAAACAGATAGAAACTTCTGCCTTGAGGAAGTTTACTTATGAGTTGGAGGAAGGGGACGGAAAAATAAGAATATCATCTGGCTAAAGCCATACCAGGGCTGGGATTTAGCTCAGTTGGTAGAGTGCTGCTCTGCAGTCTCTGAGGTCCCAAGTTCTTTTCCCAGCACCGCAAAAGTGGGAGAAGGACGTGACAATCTACTCCTGAAGCAATCCCGAAACAATCAGCCATTGAGATCCCTCTGAGGCTCACTATGAGTTGGACACAACTCAATGGCACCTAACAGCAACAACGACAACAAAAGCCATAGCACTATAGCATCTGATCTTGTCAGATCTCAGAAGCTAAACCAGGTTGGGCCTGGTTAGTACTTGGATGGGAGACCGCCTGGGAACACCAGGTCCTGTAGGCTTGGGAGGATGGGACAACCCACTCCCATTAAAAAATCAGCCATTGAAAACCCTATGAATAGCAGAGAAACACTGCCAATAGTGTTTTGCCTGTCATACCTAGGGTATGACCTAGGCTGTGAGTCGGACACCAACTCAAAGGCACCTAACAAGAACAACAAAACACACTGTGACCAAAGGTGGAAATGGAAAGGGAGCAAGTCACGGGAATGTACAAATTAATTTTTCCATTGAGGTCACGTCTTCCCTAGTAGCTTTTGGATATAATGGAACTGGTCACTGAGGCTGGAGGAGAAAAAGACATGAGGGAAAGCTAGAAGAGCTCTGCCCAGCCTGGCTGGATCTGAAGGGAGACCAGGAAGGGGCCCAAGAAAACAGATGGACAGACAAACTGGAGTGGAGACACCTTGGTTACAAACCCCACTATCATCACAGAATCCAAACACCAACACGGGCATCAAGGGCATGGAGGGCAATGGATTTTTCTAATTCCAGATATGGCAACTACTAGCTGCATAAACTTTAGAAAAATCTCAATCTATTTCCATTACAATTTCTCCATATTCACGAGAACTGTAGAGTTCTTGAAAGAATCAAATAAGATGATATAAGAAATATATTTAGCACAATACTGGGCACAACTAAGGCCTGAATAAATGTTGGCCATCATAATTATTATGATTAGTATATTCTCACTAATACACTAATACTTCTTCCCAATCTGTCCAGTTGTAAAGTGAAGTTATCTATGTTGTTTTTGTTGTTAGGTGCCGTTGAGTCGATATCTGACTCATAGCGACTCTGCGTACAAGAGGCAAAACACTATCGTCAGTGCTTCTCTGCTGTTCATAGGGTTTTCAATGGAAGATTGTTTTTTGGGCATGGGTTGTCAGGTCCTCCTCCCAAGCCTACAGCCCCTGTGTTCCCAGGTGGTCTTCCATGCAAGTACTAACAAGGCCTGGCCCTGCTTAGCTTCTGAGATCTGATGGGATCGGATGCTACAGGGCTATGACTGCAGGCAAAGTTATCTACAGTAAATTTTTTTTTCTTTTTTGCAGTAATGGGGAGTTGAATCCAGAGCCTCACACATACTTTGTGAGATTGCTCCACCAGTAAGCCACAATCCTAGCCCATTTTTTCACTTTTTATTTTGAAACAGGGTTTTGCTAAGTTATGCAGGCTGCCTCTGGCCTCAAACTTGCAGTCCTCCTGCTTCTGCCTCCTGAGTTGCTGGGGTTACCGGTGTGCGCAACTGCCCCAGGCATTCTGTAGAAAATCTTAACAGCTTTATTGGAACCTTAGTGTTTTTTCTAATATCCCCTGTTAGAAGGATAGAGCCATCTATCAATTTATCTATCAGTTTAGTTATCTATCTATCAATAGTCTATCTATCTACCTGTCTATCCATCTACCATAGTATGCACCACTACATGCTGGTTGAAAATTTAGGTTAGGATATTAGCCACAAATACTCAACATAATAGTACAGAAATATTCTCTTTCCCAGTGAGGTAACCCTATAAATAGTCCCTGGCTGAGGAACAGACCACTCAGATTAAAAAAACTAATAATAATAAGGCTAAAAAGTAAGTTGGAAATGTATTATAATAACAATCTTGACTTTATGTACAGGGCTCTAATTTATGTCAGATGGCTTTTTTTTTCTATAATTGCCAGAGCATAGTTAAGATTTTTAAGTCTGAATGTTGCATATAGCTTCCAAGAGAACATGACTAAATGGAAAGGTTTTTGTGTTTTGGAGGGGCAGTTTTAGAACTGAATTAATTTGTGTATTAACTCCCATCTCTGGAAAATGGAAGGACACATTAAGCATACCTCACACATAATCATCCTATTATGCAACTGGAATTCAAAGCAAGCCGCCTATAGGGCTGCCACAGAACTTGATGGTTGAAGCCCGTGACTATGCCACAGAGCAGATGGTGGGCCTTGGGACCACCTCCTTGCTTCCTGGGAAGAATAGTGCAAATGGTCCTTTCTTTATGGACACAGGTGACTTTTTAAGGACTGTGGAAGTGCAAAATGCAAAGGATGTATTAAGTAACAATATGAACAATTTCTGCACCAGAAGATTATGACAACTAATTAATTAGTGGCTACCATGCAAGGGGGCTGGCATTTAGCCCAGTGGGTAAAGCGCTGCTCTGCAGTCTCTGTGCTCCAGGGTTCAATTCCCAGCACCACAAAACTGGGAGAGGGATGTGACAATCCACTCCCGAGGCAATCCCAAAACAATCAGCCATTGAAAACATTGAAAACCCCTGTGAGGGTCGCTATGAGTTGGACACGACTCATGGCAACTAACAAGGAGGCTTTGGGGGCTGGGATTTATCTCAGATCTCAGTTGGTGGAGTGCTGTGCAGCCTCTGAGGTTCTGAGATCGATTCCCAGCACCACAAAAATGGGAAAAGGATGTGGGAATCCACTCCCAAGGCAATGCCAAAACAATCAGCCATGGAAAACCCCATAAGGGTCACTATGAGTCAGACACAACTCAACAGCACCAAACAACAACAACCATGCTAGGGACCCCAACAGTCCAGTGCCATTAGTTTTAGCTAACAATGACTAGTAGATCACCATAGAAGCAAATCACAATGTTGTTGCTAGTGGAAATGTGACAAGATCAGACATTTAAGGACAGTAGCTATATCTGCAACATAGAAAATGATTTTTTCTTCAAAGAGCTGTCAATGTAATCACTTAAAATAGAAACAAGTAAACAGAAGTGTCTCACTTTGAATACTCCCCATGACTACATGAGGAGACATTTCCTTAAATACCACCCAGTATGTGTGACTTGATAATATTTGCTATTTTCTCCTCTTTTCTGTCAGTGACTATGCTGAATCTTGGGTCAGAAGATATCCATTGCCGAGATCCTCTCAAATCATTCAGATCTCTATGTACTTGAGGTACCCAAAAAAGGTATACAGAGTTTAAGAGATGTTATCTATGTGTTACTTTTCAGAGTTGAATTTAATTACAATAGTAATGTATAGTATGGTGTTCCCTCAAAAGATAGCGTTAATCAAGTGAATGCTAGTGCCACCATGAGACAGGCAGGACAATCAAAGAAAATGGCATTGACATTGAAGGAGCACCAGACCATTTTGAAGGTGTGTTTGAAGTTCAAGAGCATTGTGTAATGGGCAAAGGAACTGAGTAGACAGTTTTGAAATGAAGAGGTCTATAAAGCCATGAAACACAGGAAAAAATACTCAGTATCCCTAGCCATTGTTGTTGTTGTTGTTAGGTGCTATCAAGTCAGTATCCAACTCATAGCAACCCTCATAGGGTTTTCGATGGCTGACTGTTTCGGGATTGTCTTGGGAGTGGATTGCCAGGTCCTTCTCCCATTTTTGCAGTGCTGGGAATTGAACTCGGGACCTCAGAGACTGCAGCGCAGTGCTCTACCAACTGAGCTAAATCCCAGCCCTATCCCTAACCATTAGGGTAATGCAAATTAAAACAATTCTGAGATTTCACCTTACACCAGTAAGAATGGCCAAGATCAATAAAACAAATAACAACAAATGCTGGCGAGGTTGCGGGGAAAAGGGAACACTCTTACATTGTTGGTGGAGCTGAAAATTGGACCAACCACTGTGGAAATCAATATGGAAGTATCTTAAAAAACTGAAAATAGATCTACCATATGACCCAGCTATAACACTATTAGGAATTTACCCAAAGGGAGATGTGTCATCATACCACAGAGACACCTGCATCTCCATGTTCAATGCAGCGCTTTTCACAATAGCAAGGATATGGAATCAACCAAAGTGTCCTTCAACAGAAGAATGGATTAAAAAAACCATGGTACTTATACACAATGGAATACTACTCACCAATCAAAAAAAAATGAAATAAGGCCATTTGCAGAAAAATGGATGGAATTGGAGAATTATTTTAAGTGAACGATCACAAGCTCAGAAAGAGGAACACCACATGTTCTCACTCATATGTGGGAGCTGAATCAAAATTATAAGAAGGAAAAAATCCTATACAAAGGTTGGATTGTATTAAAAGAAAAAAGTAGCTAAGAACAGTATCATTATAGATGGTCTAGAAAATGCATGTAATAGTTCTGACAAAGTATAAAGAAAGTTCACTGCAGGAAAAGTTTCTATCTTAAACAGAACTGGAACCCAAGGATATATAGAAAAATATTACCATAAAAAGATAAGTAAATGGTAGAGAAGTCTTTGATGGGGATGTGGGATGGGGGGAGGAAGTGTACAAGAGGGTAAAGGGGAACCTATATGAATAATGGGGCTGGGATTTAGCTCAGGGGCTGGGATTTAGCTCAGTTGGTAGAGCGCTGCACTGCAGTCTCTGAGGTCCCGAGTTCAATTCCCAGCACCGCAAAAATGGGAGAAGGACCTGGCAATCCACTTCCAAGGCAATCCCCAAACAGGCAGCCATTGAAAACCCTATGAGGGTCGCTAACAACAACAACAACAACAACATATGAATAATGTACAACAAAGTGCATATATGGAAATGTCACAATGAAAAGCATGTCAGAATGAATCACATTAAGGTGTACATTAAAAATTTCCAAAAAACCAAACCAAACCAACCAACCAACCAAACAAAAAAACCCAGTAAGCTTAAAAAAAAAGAGCATTGTGTAAGTACAATGCCAATGGAGGTGTGGATATGCAACAGAACCTCTACCGTGGCTAAGGTGCATTCATAATAAGTTTGAGATGTGCAATACTGTGTGGGATGCACAGAAGGGAAGATCCAAGAGGGAGATCCAAGAAGCAAGTCCTGCTTCGTCAGCTATGGTAACCACTTGGAACACCTCTTGTAATTGCAGAAATCAAACATGACTTGTATTCCTTTTTTGCTGTTGGTATATGTTGAGTGTCTGCTGCCAGAGCACCCTGGCATCCGATCCTGCCTGATCTGGGTAGCTAAGCATGGTCTGCCTGGTTAGTCCTTGGATGGGAGACCCCTGGGAACACCAGTTGCTGCAGGCTAGGGAGAAGGACCTGGCAGCACACTCTTGAAACAATCCACCCTTGAAATCCCTATGAATATCAGAGAAACACTGACATAGCGCTGGGCATGTCATGGTGTCGGGGAGTGTTTTATTCTATTATTGTACATAGGATCGCTGTAAGACAGACCTGACTCAATGGCACCTAACAACAACCACATATGTTGAGTATTGTAATCCTAATAAAGTTTTTTTCCTTTCTTAAAATGTGTATACATGTTTTGGTGCCCTCTGCATAAAGTTGGTGCCTTCCAAGCTTCCCTTGCTGGGTAATTAGGTAGTAGTAGTTCTGCTATTTATTATTCCTTTATCCAGCAGAGGATTCCAAGCCTCTCAAAGGAAAATTACCATTAAAACTGAATTGAAAATATTTCCTTCTGATCAGCAAGCTGATTTCTTCTCATGAAAAAGTCAACTATTTCTAATTAGCTGCTTCATACTTGGAGCTATAGGCATACCATCCTGAAATTATGAGCCTTGATTTTAAAGCCAATATCTTACAGAGCTTTATTGGATACAGTATTCATCTTGGGGGTCAATGTTAATAGAGTACCATGTTTCAGGCCCTGGACTCATGAATTCTATTAGATTTCAAAATGGGAGATCTGTCTAAAATGAATATAAAGCAGGTTTGGTATCAACAAGAGCTGTGAAAGTGGCATAATTAATCACAGGATCAGAAATTCTCAGAGGAAAACGTGACATAAGAAATCTTCAAGTTGAATTTATACATTTAATATCTGAAGGAGTAAATTTAAAATCTTGCTTATGCTTCTCCACCAACAATTAGCAAGTAACGTTTCCTGAGAATGTTGCTTCCATGGTTCACAGTTTTTTTATATCATAGTCTAAGATAAGCAAAGGACTTATTTTTTTCAGTTTAGATCAAGGACCATGAAATTAGATGATTCATAGTACACTCAGGTGACAAATTATTTTCCAAAACTTTCCAAATATTCAGCATACTCTTAGAATATTATAAAAGATTTCTTGTTGTTGTTGTTGTTGTTGTTGTTAGGTGTTGTCGAGTCAGTATCTGACTCATAGCCACCCTCACAGGGTTTTCAATGGCTGACTGTTTTGGGATTGCCTTGGGAGTGGATTGCCAGGCCCTTTTCCCATTTTTGCAGTGCTGGGAATTGAACTTGGGACCTCAGAGACTGCAGTGCAGCGCTCTACCAACTGAGCTAAATCCCAGCCCGCAAAAGATTTCTAGGACTCTAACAAACTGGACAAATTTTTAAAGGTAGGAAAAACTTTAATGAAAGAATATAAAAAATGGGATCATTTTCATTGGCAGAGAATTAATAGTAGCCTTTTTGGCCAGCCACATTTAAAATGCTTTCTTCTTTCTACCTGGATTTTGGAATCTAAGAATATGGTATGCCAACCGTATGAAAAGACTCTTAATGAAGAAATTACTTGGAAGACATAAGACAATCTCATGGCTTTGAACAACCAGGTCAAGGATTGTTTCTAATAAGTGTGGGGACAAGTTTGCTACAAAAGGCCAAGCCATCTTGAGTAGTGTTAAGTAAAGGTCCCCTTAGGTGAGGAGTATTAGCATGGGGCCCTGCTCATATTTACGGACATGGCGTCCTCAGTGTAGGCTAAAGGGTATGACACACGATCAGGAGGGCAATGGTAGCAGTGCTTGGGAACCTGGTATATAGAGGAGATTGACAACACAGACGTGGGAAAAATTCATCGGTTTAGAGAAAAAGTTACGGTTAAGCTACTGTTGATTTCAAATAAGCAAATGTTGCAGAACTTAAGGTCTGGGTAAGCAGAGGAAAACAGGAAGTATATGAAGCAGAGGAAGATCCTTTGCATTTTATCCTGCCACGTGATAACTACCTTCTAGATATTTTATTCGTTCTTTACAAATGGCCAAACTGGGAAGCATTATTATTTCCAAGGGCTCCAAAGGGTTCCAAAACATGATTAAGTAACAGGTAGAGTCTTTTATCCTTGCCTGTTTAATGAATAAAGCATATTCCTTTCCTGTTACGATGGAGACTCCCTAAGCACAGCCTTCCTGCACCTCTGAGAAGTAAGAAGATGTGGTTCGTGCCAGTTGTAAGATTAGATTTAATGACCTCTAAAATTACTTTCATCTCTACTTTCCTGAAATTCTTTGATCCTATTAAAACATGACTGCAGCACTCCAGAGACACATATTTTCTCTCCTAATGGAACAGGCAACTGTTTAATAAGAAATCATTGAGGTAGGGGTAACTTCAAAGAATGCAAAGCACATCAATGATCTGTTTGGTCTCTAAAGTTGTCCTTGCTCCTTTTTGATCTATTTTGACATTCAGTTTTGAGAATTAAAACAAAACAAAGTAAAACTGAAATATTTAGCTATATTAATTTAATTTCTTCCTAGCATCACTTTTTGTATTCTTTGTCCCATTTCAATTTTTTTGTTTTATGAACTATCCAGAAAACTAGAATACCCTCTCCTCAGAGGAAGCAAGGACATAACTGATATAACATTTTAGATGGTATCTGAACATTGTTTTAAAGAGAAAGAAAAGTGCACACACCTAGAATTACCACTCAAGAACAGATGGGGAAGTGACCTGGTATTAAATCTAACTGTTTTGTTATTTAAAGAAGTGTGAATGAGTGAATGAGGGGAAGAGAAAGACATAATTAGTTGAAAATATAATTGCTTCCAGCAGGTCATTATCAGTGAACCAATTCCAGTTTTCATCTTTGAATTTTAGAAAGGATAATACTTGGATCAGGTCCAGAAAGAAATATTACAAATGATTAAAGGACTCAAGAGAAAAATCTTATGAGGAAGTGTTTAAGGTTAGTTTTGTTTGAACAAAATAAGGTTAATATGCAATGTGACAGTATTTTTAAATATATATAAGATGGGGTAAAATAAATTTGATATATTCATTCATGTTTTGTTCCCTATTTTTCCTTGTTCTTCGTATTTTTTTTTTTTTTGAGGCTGTAGTTTAAAGCATGTGCCCAAGGGACCTTGCCAGGGTTGAAAGCAAGAGCTGCCTGAGCTAAATAGATTTACCCTTCTTTCATGACAGAGAAAATGTGAAGTGCCCACTGGGAGGGCACTTAATAACAGAACAGAACAAAGAGGTGGGTGAGGGCTGAGAGAAAAAGAGAGGGAGAGGGAGGAGGAAAGAGAGGGAGAGAGACAGAGATAGCAGCGATGGGGGAGGACAAAGCCATGGAGGCTGGTGTCCAGAGGGTGGCGCCACCTGCGCTATTCTCTCCTCCCATTTGAGATGACCACCAAGGACGCAGGAAGGGAGGCTGACCCTGGTCACTGGCCAGTTCATCAAAGATTCCGCCTGCAGTCTGACTTGCTGGCAGTGAACAGGAAGGGCTTGATTTTACTGTGAGAACAGGAAACGGGCACCACAGGGCTGGGAACTGATGGAGCTAAGTCATAAGCTCCAGGTCCTAAGCTCCAGATTCTAAGCTGTGGCAGGAGCAATGCACAAAATCAGAGAAAGTGACCTTGCCCTAGCCTGGCCAGGCAGGAGCTGAAATGGAGAATGAACGTTATTCAAAGATGATTGTTCAAAAGGAACAAAAGAAAACATAAATATACTGTGTCTTCTGTATGTGAGTAGACAGATGAAGAAAGAATTTATGCAAAGAAGTAGGCACATGTATACGGATAAACACCAGGAACTCATTTTCTATGTCTTATACAATGGACTTGGGCTGGGGTTTAGCACAGTTGGTAGATGCTGCTCTGCACTTTCTGAGGCCCTGGGTTCCATCCCCACCACTGGAAAACAGGAGAAGGACCAGGCAGCCCACTCCTGGAACAAGCCTGAAACAGTCAGCTATCAAAAACCCCAAGAATAGCAGAGAAGCACTGACATAGTGAGGGGCATGGCACATTATCGGGAAGTGTTTCCTTCTGCTGTGTATAGGGTAGCTATGAGTAGGACCTGACTCGAAGGCACCTAACAACAACAATAACAACAACAACATTCAATATAATTATGCTTTTCTTTCTAAAGAAATGTCAACAATATGTCTTATCTCTAATTGCTTTAAAGTACCAGTTGGGTCAAAGAAAGGAGATTAGTCACTAAAATATTCTGCATGATTCTTGCTAAAGGATTTAAAAATGCAAGCAATCCTTGCCTTATTGCTCTAATGCATAACTCCCTGGAGATTGGGACAACTTATCCCCCAGGCAAGAGGAAATTAATGTGCAAAGTTCTAAGGCTTCTGCTGCTATTCTTGATAAGTCCAGACAGGGAAAAGTGAGGTACAGTCACCACCACCTCCTTCTCCTGGTGGAGTAAGAATCCTAGCAGAGTAGCAGCCTGACTCCAAGGCTGCTCCTAACTTGCCAAATAATAAACACAGAAGTCCATATATCCCATTAGATTGTAGCCTACTTTATTCTCAAAGTAGCCCAGGCAATGGAGAGGATAATCAAGAACAATGCATAAATATTTAGGCATGAGAAACACCAAAGACAATCAGTTCATCCCACTGTCATCTAACTCCATTCAGTCTCAACTTCTTCCCTTTAAAACGAAACCATTAACATCCATCCCAAAGAACTATGTAAACGCGCACAGCACATTTTCAATACTAAAAATGAGAGAATAAAAAAATTTAAAGCTCCCTCCTATTTCCTTCCCTTTCCTAAATCTAGGTTTTTGTGCAGACAGAGCACTGCTTTGACCAGATGTGCAGCTGCTCCTCTGGTTCACGCTTTCTCCCTGATGTCACAGTGCCTAGGACTTAGAAGAGAATGCTTTGCCTTTCGGTACTTCTGCCATCTCTAGTTCACAATGTTCTCTGACATATTAGGGTCATTTTATGTTTGTTAATTGGTCCCTCCAGTTTAGACCTACTCTCTGAATTACAGCCCCATGTGCTGGATCTGCAACTGATATCAAGCTGACATGTTAACACAAAGCTAAAACATAACTCAGGTTCCACCCACGCCACTGCCACTCCATCCTGGCCCATCCTTCCTTCCCATCATCGCAGGAAATGACACGTATCTGTGCTCCATGATAAACACCGCAGTCTTCCCTGATTCTTCCACCAGGGGCAAGTGAGACCACTTGGTGGCATCCTTGTGGCTACCGAGTGATCACAGTCATCTTGATCTCCCACTGACAGAAGCTGCTTTCCTGCCTTATCCACTCTTATGCCGCTATTCAATTTCACTAACTCCTAACATTTCCATTTAGATACAGGGCAAAGCAACCACTGTGTTATCCTGGCTGCATTCTGAAAACATTTCCTGAAGAGCTTCTGCAGAGTGAAACTTCAGCCATGGTAGTTTCCCTCAGGGGGCCGAGCTTGTCGAAATAGCCATGGCGCTTATCTAGCTGCAGGGAAGTGGAAATATTTTCAACTGCTCAGCACCAAGAGAGTGAGAGCTCCTGGATCTCCAGGAGGACATTCACCTGTGTTCTCTTACTAGATGATCTCTTGGGTTTTCCAATTTTACTTCTTCCTCCACTCCTGCTACTTCTGGTATTATGGTCCACTAGATTAACCCTAACCACCCTCTCTCAGTGATGGGATACTGTTTCTGATCTTGCTGTGTCTGAAATGGGTAGAGTGGGAAAAGAACCAGCTCAGCACTGTATATCACCATCTATCGCCACTGTTACATGTTCTCAAATATTCATCTCGACCCACTTTGAATTGCACTCTTCAAAAGAATCAATGAAGAGACTTTGCCCATAGGATTATTAGACTATTATCTCTTCTAGAAGGACAGGCTGTCTGTGCCTCCAACTTCTGGTAATTTGCTCTCTACGATCTCACTGAACCATGCAGACGCCATGATGCTACTATGGGTTAGCAACTCCTAACAGTGAGGGCTGATGCAAATCCAAGAGAAAGAATAAGACTTAGACAAGAACTTGGATGTAGTTTCTGGATACAAGAAGCCTAAGAACACAACAATAACAACATAACTATGAAAAGGCAGAATATACAAAGTAACTAGAAGGAAGAACTCTCCAGCAGTAGCTCAGAGTGCTTTAAATATCTCATTGTTAATATACAGACAGAGTCAAAGGTCAGGGGATACTTCTTAGAGAAATGGACTTTTGTGTTAAATAATGACTGCTGAATAGAGTTTCAATCACTTGCAATTGGTGAGAGTTGTAGGGATGTAAAGAACCTGGAAAGACATGGAAACCAGAACATGGCATGTGTATTTAGGCACGAACCATAGCCTCCCTTGGTTAGAACGATGGACAGCAAAGACAGCAATGAAAGAAGTAAAATTAAATGTAAGGATATTTCCCTTTTGGTTGCTTATCTCTTTTATACATTTTCTAAAGTAAACACATACTATATATTCTTGAAAATATATATAAACAATAATTTTAGATGACTACAGAATCAAATATGGACTAAAATTGTGTGCAGATTGGACAAATCCATGAATCCAATCTGCACACAATCCTAATCCACACCTGGTTTTGTAGCTCTCTGAGACTGTTGAAAGGGTACACACTAGACTTGAGAATATATGGTATTTTGCAATAAGAAATTCAACTATTATGTCTGAAAATGAGATGGAGCTATATTGCCAATATTTGTGTTCAAAAAACCTTAGACTCTTGTTTGTTTGTTTTGGATTTTGGCTTTGTCTTCTGAGACAGCTTGCCTGGAAGGATGTAGCCCAGGTTGGCCTCGAATGTGAATCAATCCTCCTGCCTCAGCCTCCCAAGGGGTGGAATTGCAGGTGTGCGCTGTCAGTCTTAGCTCCTTAGATCTCAGTTTCTAAGTGGAGAGAGGGCAAACTCATGAGTAGCAGAGTGCTGTGAACGACTTTGAGCATTGTACAGCACCTGGCAGCCATAAGTGGGACGGCTGGGGCCAGGATCACCACAGGACTAAAATAAAGTAGCGATATGGAGACCAATTAGGAAGCTATTCCAAGGGTCAAGGGAAGAAATGGTAAGAGCTTGGACTAGTAGGGGAGAGAAGGTAAAGGAGTTGCTGTTTCTAAAATAGACATAATTTGAAAAATCAAGGATGGTAAGAGCTCAGATAGCAGAACATCAGGGAGAGAAAAAAAGTAAAACTGTTTTTAGGCTTTCTTATTGTTGTTAGGTGCCATTGAGTCGGGTTTGACTCATAGTCACCCTCCTAGGTTTTTCATTTGGGATTGCTTTGGGAGTGGATCGCCACTTTCTTATTCCATTTTTTTTTTTTTGAGGTGCTGAAGATTGAACCCGGGTCCTCAGAGAGTGCAGTGTGGCTCTCTACTAACTGAACTAAATCTCTGGGTTTTCAGGCTTTAGGGGGGGAAATATCTTTAAACATATGAAGTTTGACTCACGACTTTCGTTAGATATGGATAATAAAAAGATAGGTTTGGACAGCATCTTCTATCATAGTTCAGTACCCTAGATTTGAAACTTTCATGCAAAAGGTGGGCTAATTAGTTGGAATCAGCCATATAGAGAGTGAGGGATAGCTCAGTGGGGTAAAGCGCTGCTCTGCACTCCCTCAGCTCCTGGGTTCGATACCCAGCACCACAAAAACAGGAGAAGGATGTGGCAGCCCACTCCCGAAGCAATCCTGAAACAATCAGCCATTAAAAACCCCATGAGGGTCCTTATGAGTCGGACCCACCGAAGGGCACCCAATAACAACAATTCCCAATGGAGAGCAGGGCTACAGGCTAATCGTTGGAAAACATCTGCACTTGGAAGGCTGGAGAGGAAGGAGGTGACTGCAGACAGGATCTTAGAAAACAGTCATAAATTCAAAGAAAGACAGTATGGCCATTGTGACTCATGCTGAACTTAGAACAAGGAGGTTACACAGTCAACAGCTAGGCACAGCAGCACATGTCTCCAATTCCAGCAACTCAGGAGGCTGAGGCAGAAGGATAACAAATTTGAGGCCAGAGGCAGCCTGCACAACTTAGTGAGAGCCTGTCCCAAAACATAAAAATAAAAATAAAAAAAAAGGTACTGGGGGTTCAGCCCAGTGGCAGAGCACTTGAAAAGTATGTATGAGATCCTGGGTTCAACCCCCATGTACAGCAAAATAAATGAATAAATAAGTAGTAAATCCAGGTCACTGGACTCAAAGATGATGTGACTTGTAGCGTTGGCCTCTCCGTAGACTTTGAGGAACAGGAATTTAAAAGCAGCTGATAAATGAGAGGTGAAGAATTGGAGGCAGCATTCTGTTGGTCAGAGCACAGGCAGAGAAAGGAAGGAAAGGACAGCATGGACTCTCAAAGGGCCTGTAGGATTGATGGGACTGTTTTAGGGTATGTGAGCTGAGCATGCTTGGAGGACACAGGAACGGGTAAACACAGAGGATTAAAGAAGAACATAAGACAGCTGGCCATCTTTTTCTGTTTCAGAAAAAAGAAGATATATTGATGGATTGAGAATGATCCATAAAATGAGCTTTCATTATTTATTAACAAGTCCTAGTAGGCCAAGCCTGCTGCTATAGCCCTGTGGCATCTGATCCCTTCAGATCTCGGAAGCTAAGCAGGGGTGGGCCTGGTTAGTACCTGGATGGATGACCACCCGGGAAAACCAGAAGCTGTAGGCTTGGGAGAAGGACCTGGCAACCCCCTCCCAAAAATCAATCTGCCATTGAAAACCCTATGAGCAGCAGAGAAGCATTGACAATAGTGTTTCCCCTGTTGTACAGAGGGTCACTATGAGTTGGATACCGACTCGATGGCACCTAACAACTAACAAGTAGGCCAAAGTCCACAACATCCACAGATTCCCTGATTAATGTGAACACAGAAAAGATGAGAAAGTTCTTTAGGGACAGGGAGGAGGGAGATGAAGACAGTAAGGGAACATTTCTTCCAATTTGGGACCTAATCATAAAATTTTGCAGTATGGCTTCAGTAGGTTAGCAAGAAAATAAATCTATCTGGTGCATTTTTAATGCTTGCATAGTATTTTACTATTTGAATGTACAATAATTATTTTAACTAACCACTAATGATCATTTATAATGCTGTCAGTTTGTTATTATTCTTATAATTTCCTGGAAATGGAACTGTTGGATATGTGTGCCATATTCTTTTAATAATTACCCTGTCAATTTTGGGAGTTCAAACTTAACTACAATTAATCAAGATATTTACCACATTTCATATAAACACTTTAATTAGCTCATTCCTACATCTATGCCATTGTTATATTTTAGTTCTACCTTTTCCATTCAACTTTGAAATAAACTATTATTACTATTGTCTTCCATATTAAAAGCTTGTTTATATCTTAAAAAACACAAAAAGAAAACCAAGAGCAAATTTCTGAGCTTGAGAGAGTTCTCTTAACTGCTAATCCAATCCACATGCAATTCTACTCCGTACCTGATTTAGTAATCTAAAACTGTTGAAATGTGTGGACTAGAGTTGAAAGCATATGGTACATTAGAGCATCTAGGCTGTCAACAGTGTGTGTGGAGAATCATCTTCACCTATAATTTTGAAGCCCAATGTTATGTAGGCACCACATGTTTTATTGACTATGTGGGTTGTAACAAATTATAGATAACACTGTGAAGAATGGGAATCCCAGAGCATATAATTATACTCATGAGGAATCTGTACATGGACCGGGAGGTAGTCATTTGAACAGAATAAGGAAATACTCCCTGGTTTAGAGTTGAGAAAGGTGTGCGTCAGGGCTGTATCCTTTCACCACACCTCTTCAATCTCTATGCTGAGCAAATAATCAGAGGAGCTGGATTTTATGAAGAAGAAAGTGGCATCAGGATTGGAGGAAGACTCATTAATAACCTGCGTTATGCAGATAATACAACTTTGCTTGCTAAAAGTGAAGAGGATTTGAAACATTTACTGATGAAGATCAAGGAATGTAGCCATCAGTATGGATTGCACCTCAACACCAGCAATACAAAAATCCTTACAACTGGGTCAGTATGCAACTTCATGAAAAATAGAAAAAAGATTGAGGTTGTCCATGATTTTGTTTTACTTGGTTCTACAATCAACACTTCTGGAAGCAGGAGTCAAGAAGTCAAAATATGCATTGCATTGGGAAAAGCTGTGGCAAAAGATCTCTCTATAATGTTGAAAAGTAAACATGTCTCATTAAAGACGAAGATGTACCTGATTCATGTCATGGTATTTTCAGTTGCTTGTGGAAGCTGGACATTAAATAAGGAAGACAGGAGAATTGATGCTTTTGAATTATGGTGCTGGAGATGATTATTGAATGTACCATGGAGTGCCTAAAGAACCAACAGACCCATCCTAGAAGAAGCACAACCAGAATGCCCCTTGGAAGCAAGGATGGCTGTTGTTGTTGTTATTGTTAGGTGTCGTCGACTCGGTATCCAACTCATCGCGACCCTACATACAACAGGCGAAACACTATGGTCAGTGCTTCTCTGCTGTTCATAGGGTTTTCAATGGCAGACTGATTTTTGGGAGGGGGTTGCCAGGTCCTTCTCCCAAGCCTATAGCTTCTGGTGTTCCCAGGCAGTCTCCCATCCAGGTACTAACCAGGCCCAACTCTGCTTAGCTTCCGAGATCTGACGGGATCGGATGCCACAGGGCTACAGGTGCAGGCTAGGAGGGCTAGAGTGCATCTTACACATTTTGGACATGAAGTCAGGAAGAACCAATCCCTTGAGAAGGACATCTTGTTTGAGAGAGTGGTAAGCCAATAAAAAAAGGAAGACCTTTAACGAGAGAGACTGAAATAGTGGCTGCAACAATGGGTTTACACATAAAAAAGATCATGTGCCTGGCACAGATTTGGAGAGTTGTTTTGTTCTGCTGTACATAGGGTTGCTATGAGTCGAACTTGACTCAACGGCACTTAACAACAACAACAACAACCACCACAACAACAACAAGAACAAGAGTTTACAGTGAATGTGCCTATATAACTTTGATATAGTGTGTATACCTCTGGGTTCTTATGTCCTGAACAAATTCTTTCTTTATATGACAATTTGATTTTAAGCCTTTTTAGGAACAAATAAACACAAGCGCTAGTCATCAGAAGTATTTCATTAGCAAAAATAACTGTCAAATGACTATTCTAGAGTGCTTTGTTTTGTTGCCTTTTTAATCTAATTTAAATGACCTTTAATTAGTTGGCACTAGATTTTTCATGCAACATACTATTCCTGATCAAAATCCCTGTGAAAGCCAGTAAGTGGAGTCCAAGAACTCTACTCTCTATTCTGAGTTAATAATTGGTCTCACAAGACATCCTTTGAATTTCTACTGACAGACACGTACTTTCTCTTATTTCTCTGTTTAGTACTAAGAATTTGTTTTCCCTTTAAAAATTGATTGGTACTCTCCAATTACATAAGTTATGGTTGCTTGAATATGGATCTTGAACCTGGATCTTGTTGACTTTTCCCCATTTAAGGATATAACATATAGCTTCATGAAAATAATATTACCCAATATATCTTGATTAAATAATTTGAGGACACGCTAGGTTAAAACACTCAAACAGGATTTCTAAATTTACTTATTTATTCAAAAAATGTTGAGTACGTACACTATACCAAGCTTTAAGTAATAAAAATACAAAAATAAAGGTCAATTTCCTGCCCTCATGCAAGATATATTCTAGTCAAGGAGGCAGGTAATAAGTAAATTAATACAAGTTTTACTTTAAGAAATAGAAGTCTTGAAAAAAGTAAATCAGGGTGTGAGCTTGAAACAAAGAGGGATGCTGGCTGATTCAGAGATGCATTTCTGAAACTAACTTCATTCTTTTAGTAATAAAAACCAAAACAATAACAACAAAAAAAATCAAGCCAGATGTGGTGGTGCACACCTGTAATCCCAGTGACTGGGGAGGCAGAGGCAGGAGGATCACAAGTTCGAGACCAGAGGCAGTTTGCATAATCTAGCAAGATCCTGTTTTAAAAAGTAGAAAAATGGGCTGGAGTGCAGCTCAGTGGTCCAGTACTTGCAAAACATGCAAACACGAGACTCTGGGTTCAACCCCCAGTACTGTAATAAATAAATAAACAAACAAACAAATAAAAATCTATGAACCAATATCCTGCAAAATGAACTTTAAGAAGGTTGATCTTCTATGTTCCCTTCCTTTTCAAATCTAGGTTCTAACAACAATTTCTTTTATTCAGTCCCAGGGATTGACCCCAGGGACTCACACTTGCTAGACAAGAGCTCTACCATTGTGCCACACTCCCAACCCCTTTTTTATTTTTATTTTGAGACAGGGTCTCTCTAAGTTGTGCAGGCTGCCTCTGGCCTCCAACTAAGGATGCTTCTGCCTCAGCCTCCCAAGTTGCGGGGGTCACATGTGTGCACCATGGTGCCCAGCTATTGTTTTAATAAGAAGAACAATTGTGGTAAGCAGCAACTTAACCTTCAATCATGAGCTAAGAAACAAGCTGGGCTGGGATTTAGCTCAGCTGGCAGAGTGCTGCTCTGCAGTCTCTGAGGTCCCCAGTTATATTACTAGCACCACAAAAATGGGAGAAGGACATGGCAACCCACTCCCGAGGCAATGCTGAAACAGTCAGCCATTGAAAACCCTTTGAGGGTCTCTATGAGTGGGACACAGCTTGACGGCACCTAACAACAACAAGGAATAAGCTTGATCTGCCTGGAATCACAGTTTTATTTTTAAAATAATATTTGTTGATCATAAAAGGTGTTATCAAACTTTATCCATAGCATCAACAAAGGAAGACAGTGATGAAGGCACCAAAGGCAGGTGCGGGTCCATAGAAGAGAGGGGTTCCTAGGGCCCCGGCCGCCCTGGGCACCCTCAGGGGCTCTGGAGGTAGCCAAAGTGGTGGTGGAAAGATGTGTGGAGGTGCGAGAGCTGCAGGGGATAATAACTCAGAAGAGGGAAAGAGCGTCGTGGGTCAGGGCATTGGAAAAGGGAAGTTAAAGAAATATGGAGGGAATTGCGAAGAATCGGACCTGACTCCAATCCAAGAGTGACAAGAAAGAGGAGCTCGTGAGAAGATTGGAACAGTGACAGATCCCAGAAATCCAAGCAACTTTACCATTACTGTATATGTAGTGGGAAAAGACATGATCGTTGCTAAACTTTAGGAACAAATTCTTTGCCAAGGAGGAAAGGAGATAGGATGGTCAGGGACAAGGAATAGAATAATAATTGAGAGACACTGCCACCGGCACTGAGGTGACCACCTGTCACCCCAGTGACTGGGGAGGCTGAGGCAGGAGCAGCGTGATTCCAGGGGCAGAGGCAGCCTGCTCAATTTTGTGAGATTCTATTTCAAATTAAACATAAAAAAGGGCTGAGGTTGTGGCTCAGTAGTGGAGTGCCTGCCTAGCCTGTGGGAGGCCCTGGGCTCAACCCCCCAATACTGGGGAAAAAAAACTACTTCAGTGACCCAGATAAAAAACAATAGAGATCTGGCATAAAGCAAGAGAAACAGAAATGGATGGGAAATTACATATGGAAAATAAGGATGACAGTGAATTAACACCTAGTAGAACTCTATAAAAATTGTAGGCAGAGGTAGCAATGACAAACTTAAGAGAGAGAAGGCAACATGAGGCAGAGGCAGCATCGGAATCGGCTTCCTTCTGACCCCTCGGCCTGTCCTCTTAACAACTCTGTTAAACTCTCTGTTTCTGTATTCTTCATTGTAGATTCTAGCACAAGCATCTCTAGCCTTGTAGTCTACCTTGGACAGCCCAACACCCCCAGAAAAATTAGAGAAAAATATATAGTGTTCTCTGCAAATGAAATAAAATTTTTGGATCTAAAGAGTGATCAGCATGAGTTTAGGTTTATGGTAACCTGGACAGCCCCACGCCACGCATGTTGCCCCAGCAGGATTTATATGGCGGGATGGTGGGTTGGTGTCCAGTGAAAGGGTAAAAGGTAAGCATTCATGAGGCTTGGGGTGTGTGTGTGTGTGTGTGTGTGTGTGTGTGTGTGTGTTGCATGATTCCTTTATGAGCGGGGGAGGCATGGGTGCTTATGCAGAAGAAGGATGAGAAACGAGTGGGAGACAGAAACAGAAAGGTTGTGGTCTAACACAGGGCTGAAGAGATGAGGTAGATGACCCGCAGAGGTAAGAAAGACTTGACAGTAAGGAAGAAAGAGACGCTGCAGGATGGCAGGATTCTACATGGTGCATAGAGACCCCTCAACTTACCATGCGCCAGTAAAACCACTGCAAATTATAAATCCCATAATGCAAAATGTACTTAATGCACCTAGCCCACTGCACATCACAGCTCAGGCACAGGGCATGGTGCAGAGGCAACTGTATGCCCTTGTGGTCACTCGCTAGCAGGCAGCTGTGGCTCTCTGCTGCTGCCCAGCATCTCTGGAAAGCATCAGAGCAAGCATCGCTAGGTGGGAAAAGATCAAAACTCACAGTACAGTCCCGACTGTAAAGCTGAACAATCATGATTCAGGCCACCCCCTGTCAGGAACTGCCTGTCCGTGGGTTTCAACTGTTACTGTGAAATACACACGGGGTAACTTGCAGTGGAAAGATGGGAAGCAGAAAAGCCGGTGAGAACATTGAAATAATCAATGTGAGCAAATCAGACAGAATGAGGGAGGCAGAAGGCACTTGTCCAAGCCAAATGATATGCTGATGGAAGAAATGGCAGAATATGGGGCAACAGACAGGTAATTAAGAGCTACAGCATTGTTATGACTATGCTGCCCCCGACTTTTAGGTGCTGTTCACATGGGCAGAGAAAGAAGACGGGAACCTGACTTACTGCTCTCATAAAGCTTTGGAGCCATGGGCAAGCACACACATCCTAGAATTTACAGTTGTTATTGTTGTTGTTGTTATTATTAGGTGCTGTTGAGTCTAACTCATAGTGACCTATCTATAGGAGATGCAACCCTCTCCAACACTGTGCCATGCCCAGCACTCTGTCAGTGCTTCTCTACTATTCACAGGGTTTTCTATGGCTGATTATTTTGGGAATGGGCTGCTGAGTCTTTCTCCCAAGCCTACAGCACCTGATATTCCCAGGAGGTCTCAACGACCCACCAGGGCAGATCCTACTTAGCCTCTGAGATCAGAGGGGATCAGGTGTCAGGGTAGTATGGCTGCAGACAGAAATTATAGTACAGGTTACCAAAAATATTTTGTAGTAGTTTTTTTTTATGTAATGGGAAATCCTATAATCAATTAGCACAGAAAATATAGGCAAGCTGAACCATTGTTGCAGTCATTTTAATTGCAGAAAATAGAGTCATGTCACAGCAAATCAATTATGCTAAATCATATTGTGTTCACCTTGTTTTCTATGCTTTGTATAATTGTTTTGGCTTATAGTTGTATAAGAGCTAATGGAAGTTTATACCTAGTTTTATGTTTAGGCATAGATAGGTCATATGATCATAAAAATAGCCCCAAATGCAATGATTATCTTTCCTTTAAGTGTCTACACATGGCTTAAGTGGAGAAACGGTGATGTGAAGCAAGTGCAATTGTTTTATACATCCCTGGCTTTGATGAGGATGTAGTTACTGGAGATCTGAAACTTTCTAGGTTAAGTGTTCTGGTGGGTTAGAAGGCAGAGGGATAGAAATAAAAAATAACAAGGAATTAAAAAGTAATGACAGTAGTTGAGATTGCATCAAGAAATGTATATTGTGCATGCCAAATCCCGAAGGACAACATGAAGAAATACAAGTGATAAAACCAACCATGTAATCTATGGTTGGTCCAAAAGATTTGGTATGGTAATTGCAGTTGGATAAAATGTAAATTTTGTGGGTATGTGGTAAAGAGTAACTAATGTATTTCTGTCCAGAAAGGTGACTATATCATTAGTCAAGAATTCATTTTGTGACAAGATTAATAATGACAATTTGAAAGAGCATTAAAAGACCAAGTATCAAGCCACATAGAAACATAATTGAGATACTGTATTTCATCTCTCAAAACCACAGATCAATTAACGGAAGGTGACTGGGTCATATTCAGGTGAAATGCCAGAGATAGCAGGAGGTGATTTTATAGCTTTTCAAGTCATGGGTTACTATAAATTGAGCTCCAGAATCATTTGCCTATACTTTCCATTCTTTTTCTTCCTTTTTCTAAATGAAAGCAAAAAGTTTATTAAAAACCAGCCTCCGAAGCATTTGGTTAGGGGGACAAGGAGAATTGAGTTTATATAAACAAGATTCTAAGTTAATCTGCTAGTGATGTCAAACATGCTTATTTAGATGTGCAAAGCTAAGGGCTACCGGCTGGTCTTTTAGTGACTGCACCCTAACAGACACCACTTCATTAAAACATTGAACTGCTTTCTTTATTATCTTACCATGCTTCCCACTGGAGAAATATTAATAGTAAGGCAATAGCTGATTAAAAACAGAAATACATAAATAGCTGGTATATCCCTGAAAATCTGTCAATATCAGCATATTGTTATTTCAAGTAGATAACATTATGCATGATACATAGAGAGACTGCATATAGTAAAGGGCTTAAGCATTGGAGAGGCAGAAAATCCCATGTTTGAATCTGACTCTTCTTGCTACCTGTGTTACTAGGACAAGCTACATAATTTTGCTAAATACTCATTTTGTCTTATTTAAAATGAGTATGATAATAGTACCATTATATATAGGTTAATGTGAAAGCTAAATATTCATGTATACACGTGCACACACAAAACTCATGTGTGCCGATAGCAGTATACCATTTCCAGCACATATTAAGTACTCAGGAAATGGTAGCTATAATTATTGGTAT